>VZUI01027619.1:0-12989 GCA_013401135.1 Cettia cetti
TTCTTTTCTTCTTTCTCTTATTAAATTGTACTTCTGACTTGGAGTCTCTCACTGGTTTTGCTTTCAAACCAGCACAAAGAGCCACCTTTTTCCCCTTCTCCCCGTACACTGCAGTCCCTGAGGCAAGTGAGAGTACTGGCGTAACAGGCAGTGACTGCTGCCTGATCAGGGTTTTGGTGGGGGTGAATATGTATACGTGTATATTTTAGGCAAATTAAAAAATCCCTCTGCCATCTTCAGGTGTGTTAAAGGAGCTACAGTCCTATTCATGTAGGCAACCACAAAAAATGTACTAAAGGGCATTTTTCACCCTTTATTTTTGTTTTCTCACCAGGTCAGTATACTGTCCATAATCCCACACTGGCTTGGCAAGCCAGTAAGAGAGGCTCCCCACAGTCTGGACATGTGTGTTGCAGAAAAGGTGAGCACAGGCACACTGCTCTCCCCTCCATGCTCACCCCCACCTTATACTTAGCCTGCTTTTCTCTGCCATTTATCTCTACTGAAATATTCTGCTATGACAAATGCTGGGCAGTTTTCTTCACTCTTCCTCCAAGCCAGTGCATAAAACTTGGTCCACCGAGGTGAAAATCAACTTGTATTCTCCTTTCCTGCCCTCATTTACTGCTCGCTCACCCTCGCCATCTACAACTGGATGCACCATGGTCCAGTGCCCATCCTAAGAGGCAGGCACTGGTGATCAATCCAGGCCAGAAATTCCTGCAATTTTCAGATACATGGGTTACCACCACCTCAACATTTCTCCTCTATGTGCCCATAAAGTCACACTATTAATACTGCTACAACAGGAAGGTGGCATGCACTGTGGAGTGTCTGCAGACCACTGACAGCTACCACAGGGCAGTCCTTGCGTCAGAAACATTAAGTCTTAGATAATATAACAACACCAAATAGATTATCTGCTAAGGGGCAAGATGTAGTGAAGAAGGCACTCCAGAACCAAACCAAATGAATAAGTAGTAGATTTTTTAAAATTTTATTTTTAAGATAGGGTTTAAGTGAAGTGTAGAGAGAACAGTAGAGGAAGGGGCCTATGCTGAAGAACTAAAAAGGAAATGGGAAAGAATAAGAGAGAAAAGATGAAAGATGAAAGATGAAATTGTCAAGCAAGAACAGAGGATGAGGCCACCTTGATAGTAATAATGCTTTGGCCAGTGAACACAGAGCTAATGATCCCCTTAGAACTCAAGAATCAGCACTTCCTTGTCTTGTGGAAACTAAGTGACAGTGAGAAAGAGTGTGTTATGTAACAACTTACAGGATCATGGTTAATACTGCATATACGGGGAAAAGTGGGAAAGGAGAAACAGATTACCTTTCCTTACAAAGCAGGGAAAATATCATATGAAAACCTTGGGGGTTTTCTCTCCTCTTTTGTCCATGCTTCGTACCCAGAAAACCAAAATCTACCTTTACCTTTTAAGCTATAAATTAGAAACTAAAGTAATTGAAAGCAATCAATATTTTATTAAGAGCTACTGTTTCCCCTGATTGAGAGAGTAATGTGATAACTCCAGTTAGATCAGAGGGAATGCTGACAAAAGATGAAAGCCTTCTAAATATTGAGGCAAGAAGAAGGAACACATTCCTCTACAACAAGGAAAGCTAGAACAGGGAATTAAAAAACTTGAACTGCAAAAAAAGATATTCACATTCTGTGAGAAGAGAACTTTCTGACTGGAGGTGCCTAAGCAAAGGCAGAGATCAATTTAGGGAACCTGTAAAATCTCCACCATTACAAACTTGAAAAGGTTGTCAAGAAAATAATTTCTGAGGAATAATTAAAAGTAAAGTTGATTCCACTTTCATTTAGTAGGATGGGCCAGATAACCTCTTGCACTCCATCTTTTCTATTAGAAATAATAGTAATAATTCATAATTTCTATTAGGAAAAAAAGAGAACTTTTAAAAGAGGAAATTCAAGTTTTCATTATACTTGAACCTGAAGATAGCAAAATATCATCTGCATAGTTTAGACCATACAATTCACATGAGAAATTATTAGCTTGTTATTGGTTTTGTTCATGAACTCAGAGATTAAGAATTAGCTCTTCAGAGGTGGAGTTGCCTCATCATTGTGTGTGCTTGTGCCAGCAGAGCCCCAAATGTCAAGACCTGTCATAATACTATAATAATACTTCAGTAAAATACATTATAAAACACCTGTGGGGGCCAACATTTGAAATCACTAGACAGTAGTTTGCTGTTACGAACCTGAGGCTGCTAGAACCATGTCATCACATTGTAAGCAGGTCAACACAGCTGTAATAGATGCAACATGCCTTTCACAATGCAAGAAATGCCCTGGAACAAACCTTACTGAATATAAATTCTTCCACATACTTGCAGACATTATTAATTACAGAACAGAACTTGTACAGAACCATAAAATTTCCTTCCAAATGGAAGTTTACTGTTTCCTTCACAGAATCTCCTCCTTTACAATATTTTTTGTTATGCCTCCAAAGTTCCCTTAAACTGTAGTACGTACTGGTTTAAGTTTCAGATGAAACCACATATATTACTGACTTAGAAGTTAAACATCAAAAAACACACCAGCACGATTTTCAGAAGATACACAAGAAATGCCCTGGAACAAACCTTACTGAAACCAAGTTTTGGAAATGTGTCAAACCCTGGAAGAGACCTCTTGGGGAGGTGATAAATGAACCCATGTCTATCAGTGTTGAAAAGGCATTTGGACAGTGCTCTTAAAGCCACACTTTTACTTTTGGTGAGTCCTGAAGTAGTTAGGTAGTAGGACTGCATGATAATTGTAGGTCTGTTTAAACTGCACTATTTTATTCTACTCGAATCTATCTTCTCCTTCCTGCTCCTTTCCCTATCAGTAGACACTAGGGAAATCTCTGAAGACAATTCTTCCCAGCCCTGCACTGGCAGAAGGCACTGAATACCCATAACCATCTTGCAGCCTTGGCAATGGCTCTGTCACTTTGTGGGAAGGAGGGATGTACCTTCTGCAGGGGGTCAGGGCTGTGGATCATCTCAAAATAAAGGCACCATCTGCACAAATCTGCAAAAAGCAAGCATCATGTTGTTTTTCTAAACTGCTCAACTGAGATAGGTTTTCACAGAATGGAAAAACACCACATCACTGACACTGGCGAGGCTCAAAGATCAAGCCTTCAGTCTGGTGCAACAGGTGCTTCTCATCTAAAGGGTTGAAAATGTCTCAAGAGTTGAGCAATACCTGTTGATCTTCTGGTGGACGGTTTTTCCTCTCTTTGTACACATTTTTAGAATTGTCTGTTTCCCTTGCAAAAATATGCTAAAACACAAAAGCCTGATGACAGCAGCACTTGCTCAAGAGGGAAGATCCATCTGGCCCAGTACTCTGTCTCCAAAGTGTCCAACCACCAGTGTCTGAAGAAAAGCACAGGAGCACTGAAGTCTAGTCCTGACAGGGTACTGAGGGTGCTCACAGGCCTCAGGGGCTGGAACCGTCCTTCCCTGGGACCCCCAGCCCCACCAACTCCTGCCAAGGGCCCAGGGGACATGCCCCACCTCTGCCTAGGACCTTCAGTACCTGACTGAGCCCTGCTGTGGGTGTGCCTGTCTCTGCCCCTGTCTCCTCGGTGGGCCTGAGACCTGCACTGCAGAGAGCTGCTCTCTGGGGTGGAGCCCTCTGACCTGGGTCAGACCTTGTCATGCAGAGCTCTGGGTTTAAGGTGGTGTAACTGCTCTGTCCTGTTCTATTCCCTGCACTCACCTTGAGTCAAATGATGGTGAGGCTGTTGTTTGTCCGACATATCAGGCAGTTTTTAGCTCCAAAAAACACATTTGAGGACACATAACACACAGACTGTAACTGGAAGCAGGGTATTATTTCAACTTTTATTTTTCTCCATCTGTTTCAGAGCTGATGCTCACAAGCACTAACACAACATGCATGTGTAGCCAGGAGCAGGCTGATGCATTTCTTAACTGAAAATACATCCTTTGTAGTCTGGAAAAGGCAAATGACAAAGCTACAGAAAGCAGCAGCAGGTATATAGGTCAAAAGAAAAGATATGTGATACCATGAGGCATTTTCCAAAGTATGACACATGTCAATGATGAGCACAATCTTGCCTTCCAAAACTTGCTTTATTGCTGTGCTTCCCAGCTAGGGCAGGGATGCATGAAAAGCACTCTTGTGCCTGCCCCATGCTTGTGTCGCAGGCAGGAAAACTGGAAAGTGTCAGCTCTGGACGGGGAACCAAGCCTGGAACCCTTCCAAGCACATGCTGTTTTGAACAAGCAAGAACACCATGGAAAATGGAGACAAGGGAAGAGCAAAGCTCAGCCCCACTCCAAATTTGCAATGGGCAAGACAGCCAGGGAGAGGCAGGGCACGAGTGGTGCCTTGGAGGTGTGAGAGCAGCAGGCAAGAACAGAGCCAGAGGGGCCCAGAGGAGCCCTGACAAGGGCCTGTGCCCAGCACTACAGGGTGGACAAGAAGCAAGCTCCAGGTCACCCTTGGGGCCCACCCTGGGAGTCTGGAAAGCTTCCTGCTCACAGCTGCAGGGCATGACAGGCCATCTTCATAGGGCATGAGCAGCAGGCAGCAACCAAGCCGAAAGGGACTGGAGGAGCCCTGAACAGTGCTCATGCTCAGGGCTGCTGAAAGATGGAAAAACCCGTTGTGTACCAAAGGTCAGGGAACCCGGGCAGACTCTCTCTTGTGCCTGCCAGCATTTCTGCATAAATCAATAGAAGTTCTACTTCCAAAAAAGAACACATAGATACATCTCTTTTATATCTTACACTGGGGAAAAGTGAACGTGGATAATGGAGAAGGAAGTTATACTTCCCATTCATCTGAATTTCTAGAAGGACTTGATGAACCTGTCATTAACTGATTCAGATGATTCAGTGTTATTACACTTGAAAAAATCTAAAAGCTCATTCTAAAATCCTTGAACAGGATTTAAAAAATCAAGGACCTGGAGGCATGACATGATGCATGGTAAGTAAATTTGGTGATGATACCAAACTAGAAGTGCTGCTGACTCTCCCATGGGACAAGAGGCTTTGCCTTGCAGAGGGACCTGCCCAATATGAAATCTTCCAGTTATTTACCTTTTGTCATATAAATAGTAATGTGGAGTCCTCTCGTTTTGAGGAGACTGAAATCTGATCCTACTGTCCTAGGGTTATCTCCTCCCTTAACCAAATAACACCTCCACTAAATACCCAATAAAACCCACAACCCTGCCCCTGCTCTCTCTCCCAGTGCTCTCCCCCTCCCCAGCCAGGGTGGGGGGAAATAAAATGAATTCTCCAGCTTAAAAAAAGAGACTCATTTGGCCAGTTTCCCTGTCGGTGGCTGTAACCTCCCTAGACACCATGATCACTGTTTCATCACGCTGCTACATACTAAGTAGACACACTAGCTACACTGTACAGCTAAAATTTCACCTAGACAGTAAGGAACTGAAGATAATGATGGCATTATTAGAGAAAGTTTCCATAAGTGAATCACAGAATGAACTGAGTTGGAAGGGACCCACAAGAATCACTGAGGCCACTCTCAGCTCTGCACAGGACCATCCTTGAGAGTCACACCATGTGCCCAAGGGCATTGTCCCATCACTTCTTAAACTCTGTCAAGCTTGGTGCTGTGACAACTTCCCTGGGGAACCTGCTCCAGTGCCCAACCATCACCCACTGGGGAAGACCCCTTTTCTAATATCCAACCTACATCTCCCCTGACACAACTTCAGTCCATTCCCTCATGTCATGTCACTGGGAACCACAAGAGAAAAGATCAGTGTCTGCCCTTCTCCCCATCACGAATAAGTTGAAGACTACTCTAAGATCTCCCCTCAGACTCCGCCAGGCTGAAGAGACCAAGTGAGCCCAGCCACTCATACTTGAAGCCTCCCCTGCCTCCCCTCAAGGCCCTTCATGAACTTTGTTAACTCTCTTATAGGGTGTTCTCTGACAGCTTTGTATCTTTGTTGTACTGTGGCACCAAACACTGCACAAAGGACTCAAGGTGAGGCTGAACCAGCGCAGAACAGAGGCAACAATCCACTCCTTTGCCTGGATGGTGATGGTGTGCCTGATGTACCCAGGACACAGTTGGCTCTCCTGGCTGCCAGGCACTGCTGATTCACATTCAATTTGCCATCAACCAGGACCTCAGGGCCCTTTCTGTGTGGTGCTGCTCTCCAGTGTCTTGTCCCAGTCTGTCTGTACATCCAGGGTTGCCCCATCCTAGCACTTTCTCTTACTGAACTTCATATGGTTGGTGATTACCCAGCCCTCTGATTTTTTAAGTTCTCTCTTCAGAGCCTCTTTGCCTTCAAGGGAGCAAACTGCTTCTCCCAGTTTTCTATCATCTGCAAATTTGATTAGTGTACCTTACAGTCTTGTGTCCAAGTAATTTGTGAAGAGCACTGGGCTGAGGATGAAGCCATGACGCACCCCACTAGTGACAGCTCACCAGTCTGTCACCCCACTGACTGTAACCCTTTGATAGCAACCTGTGAGCCAGTTGCTCACCCCCTGCATGATGTGTTAATCCAGCAGTGGACACTTTATCCAGCAGGATCCTGTGAGAGACAGTATCAAACGCTTTACTGAAATCCAAAATGAAGGTCTATGTTTTAGAGCCACTCCATGTTTTTAATACATATATTGCATCAATAAATAGAAAGCAATGCAAAAATGCTTTATAAAAACATTGATCTATAAGAACACTTTCAGTAAACTGAAGGTGCACAAATTCAGTATAAGCATAAAGATAAAAACAACTCAATGTATTTAACATCCCTTTAAGCCAGTGTGATATTACACACCAGTCACAATGCCATCCTATTTACACCATCAAGAACCAGACAAATCATGCATTTTCAACTCCTAGACTTGTTTAGTAAAAAACAAGCAAACAAATTTACTTGACGTCAAGTACCCCAAACAAATAAACAAAACTCAATCATTCCCATTTGGGGACTTTTTTTTTTTTTGAGTAAAGTTTCAGCAAAAATAATGAAGGATTTTATGTTGTAAAGACATAAATTAACTCAAAGCTAACTAGAAATTTAGACATGAAAGAGTGGACATGCACAGCTCATGTGATAACACGTGTCAGGAAGGAGAAGGCAAGGATACAGAGATACATGGTATTGTGACCTACTCAGACCACTGGTGCTATGACCTACTCTGTGTAAGGCCACTAACATCTTGTAAATAACCCTGTAAATAAGCAACTTCTAGACCACTGTCATAAATTACCACTACAGATACTATAAGGAAGCCAAAATTGTTAGATGCCTGACTGCAATACATGAAAATCAAATCGGACAAATTTACCCCTTGTTAACATGGTTAATCACCAAAGTGGAGGTAGAGCAGACCATCTGCCAGAGCCCAACATCATCTTCAATTTGCACCCAAGGCGCCCATCAGACTTCAAGGCACCTGTCCTGGGGCTAGTGCATGAGCAATCTCTTTGAGATGTACAGGGTATCTCAAGTATTCACATTATGGTGTTCTCTCTGGTATGCCCACACATTTCTGTGAGCAGGACCCCCACACTGGAACAGACACAGCTTGAAGAAGTACATGTGATTACAACTTGCACCAGTGCTTTTCCAGATGGTTAATCATAACCACACTGACAAAGACACAAGGAAACAAACTATTTTTAGGCTTCTACTCGAACTACGAACTCAAGTCAACTCACACCATAAAGTCATCAGATCTCTTTGAACTATTAAAGTGGATTTATGTGTTTTACCTGAAAACAGTTGCAGTCCAAACCTGCAAGAATGGAAACGCATCACGACTTTGGTGTCAAAAAGTCTAGTACTTTATAACCTAGTAAACTAGACAGGAGTATTTGAAAATTAATCACTAGTCTGTGACAGCTTCAACTATTAGATCCTTAAATAATAACAAAATTATGTATAAGGCTTTTCTATATATTATTGCTGCATTTTTTTCTGCTGCTGGAGCTCCACAGAATTCAGTGTGTGATCAAAAAGAAACTGAGGGTTTATAGGCCCTGAATTACAAAAAAATATGCTCATAAAACAATCTTTCTTAATGTGCCACAGCCCTATTACTTAAGCTGCCTAACAATACAGGACATATGCTAGAGGGGTATAAAGGTTTTATAAACCCTCAAAAGAGGTGACTTGCAACACTTACTGACAACTCTATCTGCAAAATTCATGCTGACAACAGCTTTATTGAAAACTGTACTAACAGCAGACACGGCTGCTACATATAGACATACATATGATTTTCTGCTGGCCTAGTATCTGTATCTATGATCCTGTTTTGAGACACCCGACACCTACAGAGGAGCTATTTGTGCACAGCTTTTTTACCTATCAGCTTTCATTAATGAACATAAACAATGGCCCATAAGGCCCTCGTCTTTGGTCAGGAATTCGTGCAAGTTCTCCCCGACTTAGCCCGTTGTTCATTTCCAGGCTACAATAACGGTAGAATCGGTACCGACTTTTCTAAGCAGCACGCGCTGTCTGCTGCAGAACATTTCCACCAGCCTCATGACATCCAGAGAAGCTGCTCAAAACTGCAGCAGCCCCCCTGACGGCGCGGGCAGCACCAACACCCAGGCCCCCGCAGGCTCCTGTCATCACACGCAGAGGTGTCTGTCACGCCGCAGCTGCAGCAAGGCGGATCGCCGCAGCCAGGGATGAGCGGGCACGGATATTAAAGGAAAGGCAATCCTCTTAGGACGGCTGGCGGCGGGCGGTGAGGCAAGGTGAACCGAGCCCGTATTCTCCGCGCGGGCCGGGGAAGCAGCGCGGCCGCCCCGGGTGCGGTGCGGTTCAATCCCCGCGGGCGGCCCAGCGTCGCCGCAAGGGCGAGGAGCGGCGGCCGGTCCCGGCCTGCGGCAGGTGCCGCCGGCATCGCCCGCAGTCCCCGCGGGGAGCGAGCGGCCGGCAGGGGCAGCGCGGTGAAATGGGGCAGTTACGTAATAACGCCGGCGGGCTTGGCCCCCGTGCGGGGCTCCCGCGGACAAGGAGAGGAGAAGCCGCAGCGCCGGGCGCTGGGGGCGAGCGCAGCCGCATCCTCTCGAGGACCCCGGGCACCGCCGCCGCACCCTTCTTCCCCCTCCGCCCCTTCCCAGCAGTTCCTCCGCCCCGGAACGCACCTTCTCCTGGGCGCGGTTGAGACGTTTCTGGACGTTTTTGGCGAAGATGCCGGTCTTCATGTCGGCCATGGCTGATGGCGGGGATAGGGAGGGTGGGGAGAGAAGGCGGGCGAGGCAGAGCCCGGCGGCTACGAGCAGCGACGTTGAGGCAAGGATGGAGGGATGGAGAGGAGGAGGAAGAGGAGGGCTTTAAAGACACAGCAGGGAGAGGCGTGGCCACCGCCGCCGCCTCAGGTGAGCCGCGGGCCCTCCCGCCTCCGTCTGCCCCCGGCCCCCGGGAAGGCGGCTGTCGGGACCCCGGAGGGCGGATAGTATTGTCTCCTGCAGATGAGGCAATTCCTCTAGATAATAAAACACATCAAGACAGATAACGGGGATGGTGATTTCTAGAAGCACAGCTGATGGCTGCGTCCACTACTGGCACAAGCTGCCATATACAGCCGGAGAACCTTAGGTACCTACTTATTCTCCTAGAAGTTTCCACCAAGTCAGAGTCACTCTCAGGGCCAGACTCCTTTAACACTTTTCACTGTTTTGGGGGCTGCAGCATCAAGTACAGCAGATAGGTGCTGCGGTTAAGGAACCTGCACCCCCAGCTGGGCCCAGATTGGGCTTGCTGGCACAGCCATCAGCTGTTCTGGGGTTACCACGCCTGTGCTGTTGAACGTGGTACACTTGACTTGCCATTGTGCTGGTGTCGACATCCTCCTCCCATCCATTCCTCACTCCTATCTCAGTGTAGCAACCAGCAGCAATAAACTGGTTCCAGACTGGTTTCGTGGTTTTGACTTTATTTCTGAAATTACAACCTTTAAGTCAAAACTCAAGGTTTGTCATAACGAAAGTCTTTGTCCTCCCCTGACACTCAAGCACCCCAAAATCTTCTAAGGATCACACAGCAGCAGTCACTCAAGGTTGGCAAAGTCATCCTTCCTAGATACCAAGCCCCAAATTCACTCCTGGCATTTATTTCTGTTGTTTGGCCACATGTGGACTTCCCTGATGTGGAGAGTAGAAATCCAGCAGCAAACATAGCAAAGCATTATAAAGCAAAACACTGGAATTCTCTTAGCCTGAGCTTGTATCCTTCCATAGGGAGCTGTCCTATGTTCATAATACTTTTCATTGATTTTTCAGATGGGTACAAAAATCAGAAGGTTTTCTTCCTGCCAAAAGCAAATGTCTCATACATTTATTTAGTCCAGCTGTGTTTCCTGAGACTGTGTTTCTGACATCTGCTCAGTCCCACATGTGCCTGACACCTTTTCCTGTACTATTAAGAAGTTGATTTAACATGCCAACTGCAGCAATAATAATGTTTAGTAAGAGTAGGTACTTACTTAATTCTTACGGTAAATATATTATTATTATTATCATTATTATTATTATTTTAATAAACTATTATATTAATATATAATATATAATATATCATATTATATAATTATAATAATTTATTTATTATAATATAATATTATATGGTAATGTATATTTAATATAATATAATGTTATTATATTATATATTCATATTATTTAAAAAGAAAAAAGTAATCACACGAAAAACCCCAAACCCCAAACAAATGCAGAAAGCCAAAGAAAACATCACAGCAACCAAGGAAATTATTTTGTCAAAAAGATTGCAGTAGTGTCTTACAGTGCTGTTAAACTGGTGAAAGATCAAAACAAAATCTCTGTGTGCATAGGGTCCCCAAATTCTTTGAAGTATTTTTTCACATTTCAGAGTGCCTCTTTCTGGCCAGTTTAGCTTCTGATTCCACCACTTCAAGAATGATTTAAAAAAAAAATCACGAAAAGAGGTGGTCTTAACTGATTACTCATGCATTTTCTTCATCAAAGGGTAGCACAGGTAGGAAGTATTAGCAGAACAGGGTGCATTTGGTTGCCTTTGAGCTAGGTGATGGAGAGAGGACACTTTCTTGTGCCTTTTAGATCCCCGTTGTTTGCTATAGTAGTAGAATCCTTGTCACCAAGCCCAAAAATGCTTTTTCATGTCAGCGGATGATGAGAATGAAGATGTCTACATAGTCAGAAAGCCAGTCTCTTCCTCCTCAGTCAGTTGACCTCCACTGGCTTTTGCCACATTTAACAGCCTTGGACAACAGCCAGTGCTTTCTCACTGGCTGGTTTAACAATGTGTATGTTGCTCTCCATCAACTAGATTTTGGAAGGTAATTATCAGCAAATGATCAGGTTGTTCTCTTCATACTCTCTGTCTGTTGCATATAACATTTATTGTAATTAATACATAAGAGAAAATTTCTCCATTAAGACGTGTTTCAAAGCAATTTTTTCTCTGTGTATTCCTCATGCTTTAGTCTGAAATAGATGATATTTAAAAATGAATAATCCTTTACCACAATTTACCCCATTTTCTTCGTATTCCCTTGTTATTGTTTATTTGGTGTAATTTTAAAATGAGATTTCACTTCAGTTTCCCTCCTGAATAGCAGGCATTCATAGAAAAATACTCCTCAGGGAGTGGTGATTTTTCAACATTAAATTCCTTCTAAAGGGAATGGAGAAAGTAAATATTAGTACAACTGCTGTGTCACCACTTTTTCCAGCTGTTGATCTCTGTTCGCCCAAAATGCTAGTCAGAAAAAGAAGAAATCTGGAGAATTTCTGGCTCATCAACAACATGGTTTCTCATAATTTCTGCTATTCTAATCATTCTTCATTTGTGTAAAGCAGTAAAATTAAAAGATACTGGTCCATAGGAGTCAATTTTACATTATTGATGATAGAAAAATTGGCAGGTATCTTGCAGCCATCTCCATTGCAATAATAGTTAAAATACAGATATCAACTGCTGCGGAGTAACAAGTGACTTGCACCTCTACAAATCGCAGCATATGGACACTCACAATTCATACTACAGACAGGGCAGACAAAAAACATCCCCATTATAAGCACACTACTTTAATATTCAGTGCAGTGGAAAATGGGAGCAAGAAATGAAACTGCAGGGCAGCCTGGGACTTGAAATTGCACTGTAGTGTGGATTTGGGGAGGCAGAATGTATGGATAAAAATACAAAGCAAGTTGGGACTAGCAGAATAGCAAACACGGGAAAACAATATGAGAAAATTAAAGGGTTTGGGTGTACAGGACTTGAATATTAAATCTTCCTTTACATGCAGCAACTTGGTACTATGCTGGCAGTTTAGGTCAGCACGTAATAGGCAGAAAAAGACTCTAAATTAACTGGGCAGTTTCTGTAGGTCTTGCTGACTTTTGGATGTGAGTTGGAAAGGGGAGAGCTGTCTGTTTCACACAAGTAAGGAACACAGCGGAAAACACGCATCAAAAGAAAAATGTTTTCATAAAATAAATGCAGTTCTAAATTCCATAAAAATCTGGGAAAATTGTAATAAACATCTTAAATTAAATCCCATACATGTTTTATATTTTAATATTTAGACCCTTATTTTTATTTAAAATTCTTCTTAAAGACAAATACAGATTTTTTTTTTTTTGGTTGGTTGTTGGTTTTTTTACATTTTTCTTCATTGTCATACCTTTAGAACAAAACCTCTCATCCCATAAAGTGCTAACTTGTGTTGAACTGGTACTTACATTCTGGCACAGAACACCAGTTCCATCGCAGGGAAGCATTTTATCTGAAAGGTGCCTTTTGATTTCAGCATCATTATTTCAGTCTATCTGGCTTCACAGAGTTACATATAGATAGATGGTGTTCAGCAATGGCCTCACTGTCTTGGGTTATGGAACAAAAGAAAATGTGTATTCTATTTCATCTGTTGAAAGCAGTTTGGGAAATGTAGTTCTTTTTTTTTTTTTTTTTTTTTTTTTT
>VZUI01027629.1:0-17084 GCA_013401135.1 Cettia cetti
CAAAATTTTTCCATTTTTTTCTCAAAATTTTCCTGGTTTTTTTTTCAATTTTTTCCTTTCCCCTCCCCCCATTTTTTTTCAAATTTTTCCTGTTTTTTTCAATTTCCCCCCCTTTCCCCGCCCCCCCTTTTTTTTTTCCAGAATTTCCCCATTTTTTTCAGAATCTCCCTTTTTTCCCCTCGAATTTCCCCTTTTTCCCCAATTTTTTCCTTTTTTTTTTTCCAATATTTCCCCCTTTTTTCCCACTTTTTCCCCCTTTTTTTTTTTTTTTAATTTTCCCCTTTTTTTTTCTTTTCCCCCCCTTTTTTTCCAATTTTTTGACAGGAAATTTGGCTCCTTTGCCCGGATTTGGTCGTTAACCAGACCGAGCCGGATTCTGGTGAGATTTGGGATTTTTGGGCAGGATCCGGGCCCGGACTCACTCTGGAGCAGGCAGGAAATGATGGAAACCAGGGCCAGGCACAGGAACAAAACCGCCAGGAAAATCCGCAGCCACTGCGAGATGGAGGGGAGGAAAGACTCTGCGAAATAATTTAGTTAGTAAATTGATTAATTTAATTAATCCGTAAATTATGCAAAGGTTGAGTATTCTGTTAATTACTAAATATTCTGTTGATGTAAGGCCTAAATTTAATTTAATATTCTATTATTTAAGACCTAAATATTAAAATATTTATTAAATTTTTTTTTGGCTTTTATTGCTAATTATTAAATATGCAATGAATGATTTAATTATTAAATACTCTATTAATTACGAAGTATTCTATAAATAATTTAAGGCCTAAATATTAAAATAAATACCCAATATTTTATTAATTATGTAAGACTTTAATTTTCCATTCATTATTAAATATACAATGAATGATTTAATTATGAAATATTCTATTAAGGATTAAGTAATCTCTTTGTTATTTAATGTTTGAATTTCCCATTGACTATTAATTATTCTACTAATAATTTAATAACTAAATCTTGCATTAATGATTTAAGGATCAAATATTCCATTAAGGATTAAATATTTTACTAATTATTTAAGGATTCAGTTTTCCATTAGTTATTACATATGCTATGAATGACTTATGTAATAAATATTCCATTAAGGCTTAAATATTTGATTAACAATTAAATAGTTGATTAAGGATTAACTGTTGTATTAATTAATAAATATACAATTAATTATTAGATATTTTATTAATTAATTAATGTTTTAAAATTCCATAATTACTGAATATTCTAATAATGATTTAATGATTCAATATTTAGTTAAGGCTAAAATATTCAATTAAGTATCAAATGTTCTAATAATGATTTAAGGATTGTCTATTCCATTTATGATTAGACATCTTATTATTGATTAAGCATTCCATTAAAGATTATTAATGATTAAGCATTCTATTAATGATTAAATCATAAAGGCAGTGGTCAATTAGGAGGGAAAACACAGGTGGAGGTGAGTGGGGGGAAGTTTTAGTTTACTTCTAATTAAATCAATCAATAAATTCTGCTAATAAAGCTTAAGAATAGAATGTGAAGGTAGAAAGAGATACAAACATAAAAAGGAAAAATAAATCTCAAAAATAAAATACAAATATAAAAAATTTAATCAAAATTAAATCAAATTGAAGACTTCAACAAAAGCTGCTCATTTGCAAAGATGAAATAGAATAAACCCAACAAACCAATAATTAATAATCAATAAAATTAAAGACTTCAAAACCTTTGTATCCAACTGGAGCTGCCAATGAGCAAAAATCAAATTCAATCAATGATTAGTGACTCTAAACCTTTTGGATTCAACTGAAGCTTCTCTTTAGCAAAAATTAAATAAATCAATTAACAAATGGTAATCAATAAAATTAGTGACCCTTTAGATCCAACTGGAGATGCCACTTAGCAAAAACCAAATTCAATCAGTCAATCAATCAATCATTAAATGATAATAAATGAAATTAAAGACTTTGATGACAGCTGCTAATTTGCAAAAACAAAATATGGTAAGATAAAATAAATTTTAAATTAAATTAAATTAAACTAAACTAAATTTAATTTAATTTAAAGATCAAAAAAATGATAGTCAATAAAAGACCTTTGCAAGTGCTGTTAATTAGCAAACCAAAATAGAATGAAATAAAATATATTTTAAATTAAATTTAATTAAACTAAATTAAATTAAATTTAAAGATCAATAAATGATAGTCAGTAAAAGACCTTAGCAAGAGCTGTTCATTAGCAAACCAAAACTGAATAGAATAGATTTTAATTTAATTTGATGTAATTTAATTTAATTTGATGTAATTTAATTTAATTTAATTTAAAAATTAATAAATGATCATCAGTAAAATACCTTGGCAAGAGCTGTTAATTAGCAAATCAAAATAAAAGAATAGAATAGAATAGATTTTAAATTAAATTTAATTAAACTAAAATTAAATTAAACTAAATAAAAAACCCCTAAATTAAACTAAACTAATTTAAATTTAAAAATCAATAAATGATAACCTTTGCAAGAGCTGCTAATTAGCAAAAAATTAAATAGAAAAAAATTAAACTAAATCAAGTCAAATCAAATTAAAATCAAATAAACGATCACTAAAACTAAAGTCTTCCAACCCTTTGGACTCCACTAATTAGGAAAAAAAAATCCAATTAAAGCAGGAGCGGAGCAGCTCCCGTGGGAATTTCCCCCGGAATTCTTTCCCACCGTGGATGCGGACGCGGGACTCGCGGGAGGCATTGAGGCGGTGGTTGAGGACGCGGCAGGAGATCTCCAGGTCAGATCCCGGCTGGATCCTCAGGGAAGCCTCGAGGCTGAAGAGGCCCCCGGGCGTCACCGTGGCCGTCGTGGTCATCGGCTCCGGCCGGACTTTGCCGCGTCCGTCCAGCCAGAGCAGCTCCGGCCGCGGGAACCACCCGGAGGCGCGGCAGGAGACGCCCAGGTCCCGCTTCTCGGGGCTCCGCAGGATCACGGCTGGACCTTCCCCGATGGCTGTGGAGAAACAGAGGGATTCCCATTTTAATCCCGTTAAATTTGGGTTTTCTGGAATTCAAGGATTCTGTTCATTCAGGAGTTGACGCTACAGGGTCACAGCCGGACCTTCCCCGATGGCTGCAGAGAAACAGAGGAAATCCCATTTCAATCCCTTTAAGTTTGGGTTTTCTGGAACTCAAGGATTCTGTTCATCCAGAAGCTGACGCTACAGGGTCACAGCCGGACCTTCCCCGATGGCTGTGGAGAAACAGAGGAAATCCCATTTCAATCCCCTTAAATTTGGGGTTTCTGGAACTCAAGGATTTCGTTCATTCAGGAGTTGACGCTACAGGATGATGGATGAAGCCTGTCCAGTGGCTGTGGAAAAATAGAGGGATTTTCCATTTTAATCCCGTTAAATTTGGGTTTTCTGGAACTCAAGGATTCTGTTCATCCAGGAGTTGACACTACAGGATCACAGCCGGACCTTCCCCGATGGCTGTGGAGAAACAGAGGGATTCCCATTTCAATCCCCTTAAATTTGGGTTTTCTGGGAGTCAGCAATTCCGTGCACTGACGAGTTGTTGGAACTCAATGACGGATGGAGCTTCTCCAATGGCTGTGGAAAAAATAGAGGAATTTCCCATTTCAATCCCCTTAAATCTGGGTTTTCTGGAACTCAAGGATTCCGTTCATTCAGGAGTTGCTGCCACAGGATGATGGATGGAGCCTGTCCAGTGGCTGTGGAAAAATAGAGGGATTTTCTATTTTAATCCTGCTAAATTTGGGTTTTCTGGAATTCAATAATTCCTTTAATGAAGGAATTGCTGCCACAGGATGATGGATGGAGCTTCTCAAATGGCTGTGGAAAAATAGGGGGATTTCCCATTTTAATCCCGTTAAATTTGGGCTTTCTGGAACACAATGATTCCGTTAATTGAGGAGTTGTCACCACAGGATCACGGATGGAGCCTCTGTGGAAAAACAGCGAAATTTTCCATTTCAATCCCGTTAAATTGGGGGTTTCTGTAAGTCAGCTTTTCCCAGGAGCTGGAAAGTCTTGGGAGATTTTCCGGGATTTGATCCATGGGGTCTGGAGGTTCTCAGTGGTGGGTGGATCTGAAAATGTCCTGGGAAATGAGGGATTTAATAGAGACTCTGGAAATGGATGGAGGGGTGGGGGTGGTTCTGGGATGGATTTGGGAGTGGAATTTCCCAGGATTTTGTGGAATGTATGAAATATAAAAGTTGTAGAAACAGATATATAAAATATAGAGAAAGTAAAATTATAAAATATAAAAACATAGATATAAACTATAGTATATAGAATATGAACATAGATAAATATGAATATATGTATAAATATAAAAGAATATACTACTTATACATATTTTCTTATATTTTTTTTTTATATTATATATTATAGCATATATTAGAATGTATTTATAATTATTGTATTAATAATACATTATAAATAGATATTATATGTGATATGATATGGTATGATATGGTATGATATGATATGATATAATATCATATCATAGCATATCATAGCATAGCATATCATATCATATCATCATATCATGCAATGTAATGATGGAAGAGATATAATTTAATAATATGTTTAATATCATAATGATTATCATTAATTTAATATAATTTATATATTATTATATATAATGTCATATATGTAAAATGTGTTTATATATACGTATTTATATATTTATACCACGTAAGATTTATATTCTACAACATATGTTATACATATGATATTATACAACATAAAAGACATCAAATATAAAAAACATATATAACATATATGTTATATATGTTATAAAAAATAAAAAATACAAAATTAAAATTATTAAATGTAAAAACATGAAATTATTTTAAATTAAAAAATATTCAATTATTTAATAATTATAAAATGCAGAGTGTTAAAATGTATAAAATTAAAATTATTAAATGTAAAAAACCCACCAGAAATTATTTTAAATTTTAAAAAATATTTTGTTATTTAATAATTATAAAATGCAGAGAGTATTAAAATATATAAAATTAAAATTATTAATTGTAAAAAAATTAAACAAAAACGATTTAAATTTTTTTTAAAAAACCCTAATTATTTAACAATTATAAAATGCAAAGAGTATTAAAATGTAGAGCAATATTTCAAATACTCGCCCAGTTTTGTGCCAGGAAAGCAAAAGAGGGAACGGCACCAACCTGCCACTTCCAGCTCCACCAACACTTCCCGGGACACATCTTGGAAGGAGACCTTGCAGCTGTAGGATCCCTGGTCGGAGGTCTGGATGTCCCTCAGGAGCAGAGAAGCGTTCCCAGCGCGGAATTCCCTGTGGAAAAATTCCACCCGGCCCCGATACCGCTCATCCGGCTCCTCCCTCCAGCCCTTCCCGCCGTAGCTGCTCACGGGGACGCGCTGGGATCGACCGCGGAACGTCCAGCGGATGGAGAGATCCTCGGGAACGGGCGCGGATCCCACCTGGCAGGGCAGCACCACCCGGCCCCCGATGATTCCCAGGATGGGAGTTTTGGGAGCGCTGAGGAATCCGCCTGGTTTTGGGTAAAATGGGGCTTGGTTCTGGTTTTCCCTGTCACGTTTCCTATGGAAGTTTATCGGGACTGATTCCATCCTCAACAGGAGAGGAATCCAGAGGAAAACCAAAAAAAAAAGCAAACGGGGATGTGGTGCTCATGGATTTGTCCTGCGATGTTTTGAACAATAACTCAATTTCTTGGCTGTTAAAACACTGGGAAATCCTGGAAAAATGGATGGAAATAGCAAATTCTGTCCAAAACAGAAGTTACAAATCCAGGATTTACCTCCAGAGAATTCCAGGTGGGAATCACCCACCCCAACAGGGGTTCCAGGAAGGTTTGAGATGTCCCGGGGCCTGGAATTCATCCCTACAGCACCGGGAGATGTGGGACCTCTCAGATTCCCAAGGATGTTCCTTGGACATCCCCGCTCCCAGAGGCTCTCCCAGCACGGGATTGGGATGCGGGCGACAAAATCATGGAATACCCTGAGCTGGAAGGGGATCAGAGTCCAACCCTGGCCCCGCACAGGACAATCCCAACAATCCCTGGGAGCGTTGTCCCAATGTTCCGGAATGTTCTGAGTCGCTGTGGAGCTGCTCCACCCTCTGGAAAAGGAACCTTTTCCAGCTTAAATCCCAAGTCCTCGTAAGGTTTCAGAGCAGGAACCGCCTGTTTTATGGGAATGGATCCCAGATGGAATTTTCCTCACCTGCAGCCAGGTGGAACGCCAGGATTGGGAGCAGCAGCAGCCACCAGAGCCGGGAATCCATGGAGAACCCTGGCTCCCACGAGATTCCCTCGGTCCCTTCCCGATGGGAAACAACGAGAGGCGGGAGAGAGGAAAGAGCAGGGAGGATCATCCGTGAAGGGTGCTGCGTTTTCCCAAGAAAAATGGGATTCCGGGAATTTTCCTTCCCGTGGATCCCCGAGCGATTTTAATCCGTGCATCGAATCCTCCCGCGGTTTTCCTGAGATTCCTCATTCCCATTTTTCCTCTTTCACTGAGGAATTCCGAGCATTTCCTGGGATCTTTGGATGTTATTTCGAGATCAGATTTTGGTGGGGTTTTGATGTTATTTCGATATTGGATTCTGCTATTGGATTTTGGGATTATATTCTAATACTAAATTTTTAAAGTGTATTTTGATATTATATTTTGATACCATTTTTAATATTAAATGTTAACATTATGGAAAAATATTAATATTAAAGTATTAATTTAATATTGTGTTATTATATTTGGATATTACATATCAATATTATATTTTGCTATAATAGCTTTACACAATATTTTTTATTCTACATTACTTTCTAATATTATTAAAATAGTAATTTAATATTGTATGATTTTAGTTGGATTTTATATTTAGACATTTTGATATATTTTATACCATATTTATACTGTATATTCTATTCAATTATAAATATTATAATATTAATTTAGTATATTATATCTGGATATTATATTTAAATATTGTATTTTTATATTATATTTTAATGTTACAGTTTAATATATTTTAATATAATATTTCATATGTTTATAGTAAACTATGAATATGATATTATTTTAGTATCGCATTATTTCGATACTGTATTTCAATATTGTACTTTGAGTTAATATTTTAATGTTATATTTTCCTATTAATATTATAATATGAAATTATTATTATATTATTACTTCTGGATATTATATTTTCATACAATATTTTACATGATACATAAAAATTCTATTCAATTGCTATTTTATAATATTAATTTACTATTGCATTATTGCATTTGGTATTATATTTTCATATTATATTTTGTTACCATATTTTATATGCCTTAACATTTAATTCAAGTATTAATATCATAGTATTAATTTAATACCACATTATTATATTTGGATATTCTTTTTCATTATTATATTTTAATGCAATATTTTAATTACATATTTTGATATATTTTAATATTCTCTTCAGTAATTAATTTTGCTATTACATTTTGTTATTAGATTTTATAGAACCTTTTATATTGAGATTTTATTCTGCTATTATTTAGTATTATCCTTTAATATTATATTTCAGTTCAATATTCTTATATATTTTTAATACTCTATTTTAACATTATATTTCAAGATTTTAAAAATGTTATATCTTAAGACTATATTTTTATATTATATTTTGTATTCTGATAATGTATTTTTGAATTATATTTGATATTATATTTTAAGAATTTATTTTGATCTATTTTAATATATTTGGAGATTATATTTTGATATTATGATTTAGCATTATATTTTGTCATCATATTCTGTTACTTTAATATATTCCATATTTAAAATAAATAAAAAAGAAATATATTGTTATTTTAATAGAATTAATATATGAGAAAATAATTTATTTTATTTATTTATTATTATGCAATATTTATGTATGCAATAAATATTACACACAATTATTATTATTTAATAATGAATAATAATTACAATTAATACATAATGTCATATTATATTAATATATTTATTTAAATATAATGATATTAAATCGATTTATTATTATAAATATAATAATTTAATTTTATATTTTAAGATAATATTTTGATATTATTATTTTATATTATCCCCAACTTTCCATAGATCACGGAATAGCTCCGCTTGGAAAAAACCTTTCCAATCACCAAATCAAATAATTTTAAAAGGCAGAAAATTCCAAAAAGGAGCAGCAGGAATCTTGATCCCACTGTTTTAAAGGGAGTTCTGTGATTTTATGGATCTGGCTCCAAGGATTTCCTGCTCGGGGTGGAGATCAATGATCAAACTGAGCAGCGACATGGGATTTAATCAGGATTTAATCCAATTTCCTGGGTTTCCCTCAAATCATGGATAAATCCCGTGGGAAAGGAATTCCCATGGGAAAAGGGTGGTAACACCCCTCATTCCTCCCCATCCATGCAAACAATTAAATTATCCCTGCTAAACGAATTTATCCCATGAAAACAATTAAATTATCCCTGCTAAACGAATTTATCCCATGAAAACAATTAAATTGTCCCTGCTAAACGAATTTATCCCAGTTCAATTAATTGATCCCGGTTAATTCAGGGTTTATTATTTTTTTTTTCCCAATGGGGAATTCCGTACCTGAGCGGGGAAGGACCCGGCGGCTCTCGGGGATGGGGTTGGGATCAACCTTTGTCCTTGGATTTATGGCCGCTGGAAGCTGAGATTGGCATTTCCCAGAGGGGGTTGGAACTTGGGGAAAATTGTTCGGAAAATCCCGTCCCGCTTCCCGAGTCATCGCCCAGGAGAGCTCCAGAGGCTCCTCCTCATCCTCCCGTGGGAAACCATTCCCTGCTCCACTCCCAGGGTTTAGTGGGAAAAAGGGTTCCAGGGACCAAAAATTATGGGAAAAAAGGGAAATACCAGAGGTGGGATAAAACCAGGCTCGGTTTGGGAATTCTTTTTCCCTGGGAATGTTTTTTGGGACGGGATTATCCTGGATTTCTTCCTTTTTGTCATGGAAATCCCAAGTTTAGTTTGGGATTATTCATCTTGGGGTGGGGAGGTGGAGTTTTTTTTTTGGGGGGGTGAAGTTTTTTTTGATGGATGGGACAAAGTTTTTCTTTCTCCTTTTGTCATGGAAAATTTATTGATGGGAATTAATTGATTAATTAAATCATTATATAAATTTTAAAAAGTAATAAAACACAGTGCAATAAAGTGCAAAACCCCCCAGAATAATAAAAATAAAACAAATAAAAATTCCTTAATATAAGGGGGGGGAAAGCGGGGAAAATGCTCCACACCTGGAAGAAATTCCTCCCTGTGAGGCCAAGGCACAGTTTTCCCAGAAAAGTGTTTGGAATATGTTTGGAATATTTTTGGAATATTTTTGAGGAAAAACCCCACAAGTAATCAGAAACCAGCTGGTTTTGATCTTCCACCTGCAGCCAGAACTCAGCATTCCAGGAATCCCATGGATTTACAGGATGTTCCCCAGCGTGGAGAGAGAGAAAATCTTCAAGAGAAACCAGCCCAGATTTTCCTTGGATTGGGAGAGTCTGTGAAATTCCAGGAGATCCATCCAGGAGGTGATGAAACCATGAAGTTTGTCCAAGGAAACCAGTCCCAGATTCCCTGGAAATGTTGGTTTGGGGTCCTGGACGTGTTTGATCCCACCTGGAATCACCACAAATCCCGGAATTTTGCCTTGTTCATTAGTCCTGAAGGGTGGGAATCTCGTAAATCAAATTATTTTCCAGCTCCCTGCCCAACCTGACTCCCTCCCTCTCCCTAATCCAGAAACAAAACTGGTGTAGGAATAAACCTGGAAAAATTTGGAACTTTAAAGATCTAAATCCCACAATTTTTCGATATCCGTGGATTCCCAGCTGGTCTCTGTGTTGTGCATTCCCAATTTTAACCCCGAGCCATCCTGGTGCTACGATCCACCCCCAGTTTGGGATTCTCCACCTCCCATTCCCGAGGTTTTCTGAACTGTGGGAAAAGCAGGCTGGAAAAGGAGCTGCCCTGCGCAGGTGCTGAGGATTTCAAACCTTTTCCTGCTGCCCTTTGGATCAAGGTGTGCCACAAATGGAACCTGTGGAATTTCCAGATCCAGGCTGTTGAGATTGGCTGGAATGCTGCACTAAAGGAAAAAAAAAAAAAAAAAAAAAAAGTTTTTTTGTGGTCAAAGTCCCTTTTCAGAACTTGTAGGATTTAGTGCAGGGGTTCCTGGAGTCTGTTCCCTCAGATGTGGAGAAGATCCGTGTCCAGGGAATACAAAAACTCCTCAATTCCCTAATCCATGTGGAATTCAACATGGATATGCCAGATCTGGCTGTTCAGGTGGTCTGGAGTAGAAATGTCCACGATGAGGGATTTTGGGAGAACACTGAAATGAGGGATTTGGGGAGAACACTGAGCTGAGGGGTTGTTATTGGCATTCCCAAAGAATGATTCCAGGCTGAAATTATTTTTAAAAAAATTGAAAAAAAAGTCACGCGTCAATGGAAATTCCTGTAATTTGTGGGAGGTTTCAAGTGAACTTGTTAATGATAATTTAATGTTAATTTCTTTGTTGGGTCAATGGAATGAATTAAACAATCTGCTCATGCCTTCATGTACTGGGCCAGGCTTTGGGGACACATTGGCTCTTGCACCACACCCCTAAGGCAGTCCCTGTGCCCTACACCCCAAAGGCAGTCCCTGTGCCCTACAGGACACCCCAAAGGCAGTCCCTGTGCCCCACACCCCAAAGGCAGTCCCTGTACCCTACACCACACCCCAAAGGCAGTCCCTGTACCCTACACCACACCCCAAAGGCAGTCCCTGTGCCCCACAGGACACCCCAAAGGCAGTCCCTGTGCCCCACACCCCAAAGGCAGTCCCTGTGCCCTCCAGGACACCCCAAAGGCAGTCCCTGTGCCCTCCAGGACACCCCAAAGGCACTCCCTGTGACCTCCAGGACACCCCAAAGGCAGTCCCTGTACCCTACACCCCAAAGGCAGTCCCTGTGCCCTACACCACACCCCAAAGGCAGTCCCTGTGCCCTACACCACACCCCAAAGGCAGTCCTTGTGCCCTACAGGACACCCCAAAGGCAGTCCCTGTCCCCTCTGGGTTGCTGAGACCTTTTCTTGGTGCCTCTTGTTGCCACCTTTGGGTGTCCACGTCCCCCACATTGCCCTCTGTGGGCACCCAAATCCTTTTAATTACCTCTAGGAGAACCTGCAAATCATCCCAGCATTGTCCTAAAGGACCCTTTGGAGATATTTTGGGATAATCATCGCTTTTTTCAAGTGAATAATGTGAGCTTTAAAGTTCTCACAATATAAGTTTTAAGGTTTTTAACCTGTAGGATAGAAGAATGCAGAAGTATTACTATTTGCTTTGAAAATAAAACCATTATAAACTTTAAGTTGCTTTGTAACAAGAAGTTTTAAACTATAGCTTTAGAATATATAAAAGAAGTTGTAATCACCTCAATAAAAGAAGGAAGTGAGCTTATCCCAAGCTAAAAATTGATGATCCTGGAAAAGAAAACTGGAGAATCCTGGAAAGGGAAGACGGACATCACTTTCACTGATTTATAATTCTGAAAAGGGGAAGCTGGACATCACCATCACTAAATTTACAACCCTGGGGTACAGAAATTCGACGTCACCAACAGGAACTGATCACAGTGGGGGATAGAAATCGAACTTCACAAATAGAGACCAGGAGGAAACCACAAAAAAAAAATCAAAACAAAACAAAAGAAACCACACACAAAAAAACCCCCCGAAACAAACAACAACAAAAAAAACCAACCCCAAACCTGCTGAGAAATGCTTATGAAGATGCTGAATAAATACCAGCAAAAATTCATAGCTGGAGTGCAGCTGGAGGGGAGCCCCCCACCATGCCCAGTGCTGCTTTGCTCACACGTCACCATTTCAATTAATGAATTAATAAATTGATTGATTGATTGGCTGAGTCAAGCTCTTAATTCCCTACAGTCCTTTCCTACTTTTTTCTCCTGAAATTCTCTGGTCTGTTTCTCGTTGTCTCGGGTGCCCCATCAATCACTGGCCAGTGCCAAAGGGAGCTGGGCCACCAAACCTGGGCGAGGCACCTTCAGCTCCTCTTGATATGTGTGCCATCCCTGGATGCTGTCAGGATCCAGGACAAGTCCCAGTTGTCAGGAAAATACACAAACACCAGAGGTTTATGTCCAAAAAGAAGACAGAGGAGTCCTGCAACTTTATTTGAATAAAGGGAGATGCCATGGGGCATTTCCCATGGGGTCTCTCTCAAATTTTTAGAGGACACAGCCTCCTTTTTATTCTAATACCCAAGAACTCCTTCAATGTAAACCCCTCGCCCCCTTTTTCTTTTGTTTGTGTCAATCAGTGGAATTCCTATGGAATTTATGGTTCTTCCCACTGTTTCTTGAATGTCTCAGGATCCAACTTTATTTATTTATCAGCAGACCTACAGTTTGTAAAGACAAACCTCCCTCAGCCCATTTATCCACCAGTGGAATCCTTCCCATTGTTTCTTTTATCTCTCAGTGCTAATTTTATCTCCTAGCAGATCCACAGATTGTTTGCAAAGACAAATCCCTCATTCCTTTCATGGAGCAGGCAGGAACAGCTTGGAAGAGCTGCAGAGAGCCTGGAGGACAGTTCCACTGCCAGGTGATGCTCTGCAAGCTCCGTGCACAGCCTGAGCCCTGCTCTGACCCGTGTGGGGCTGGTGAGCTGCAGCAATCCCTGCTGGGGAGGTGTGAGCCCACCTGGCAGACATCCGAGTGCTCAGCATCCCAGGAATTCTGGAAGCCATGGAAAATGCAGTGACACCCTTGGTTTGGGCCAGTGGAACACCAGGACATTCCAGCTCCCAGGTAAGAATCTCCCCGGGTCAGGAGAGCCTGCTTCCTTCAGTTTCTTTTTAATATCTGGTGCTGAGTTCCCTATAAATATGGAATCTAGCTGTGCAGCTTCCTTGGTTTTTCCTGGATCAATATTAGTGTAGCTCCTGGTAGATGTCTCTAAGCATTCTGGAAATGCATTCAGAGTCTCATGCGATTTTTTGTTTCACCTCATAAAGTTTAGAACAATTGATTGCACTTGGCATGGAGAGTTTAAAATCAAATATCCACTTTTGATACTGTCCCAAGAAATCCTTCCCTTCCCTGGTTTGGGGGTCCCAGTGGGGGTCCAGGCAGGGAAAGTGCTCTGTCCTCTGTGTCACCTGGCCACCTCCCTCCCAGTAGTCTGGAGTACCATCTCTCTTTCTGTGGAATCTACTAGATTATCTGGCAGAACCTGTATATCCCCTCAGTCTGGGACTCGAGAAGGGTTTAAAATAATTGAGATACTCTCTCTGGATCTTCTCTGTAGAGATGGGCATCTCACCCATGCCTCAAGATCAATTGGAGAGAAAGGTACTTTTAACCACTACCAGGCCATGAGAGACTTTTCGTTTACCCCAGATTCACCCCAACACTGGCCACTCCTTTTGCAGTTCCAGATGGTTTTCCAAATAAAAGAATAAATCCACACAAGGCGATTCATTCCATTTCCCTTCTCTTCTACAAAACAACATCAGCTGTAAAAGGCTGCTATAAACTAAGGTACCATTCTCTGGCCACTTAGCCTGGTGGTTTAGCTTGTATACTGATTAAAGCATTGGATTAGTCCAGGCTTATTTAGTGAATCTTCTCCTGTTTCCAGTTTTTCAACAGACATTTCAATGGAAAATTTGGAATATCATCTCCCACTTTCGTTTCAGAAGAAACCAGCCCCATATTTAATAATTACAAAGATGCAAGGTATAACCTCTGAAAGTCATAATGGTATTCCCAGGTTTGTAATGAGGAGAGGGGAAGAGAAAGGGGACTGCCAAACCTGCAATCATTAAAACTGATAAAAGAGGATGCTTAAAGTCCAAAAATGCAATCTCAGCCACATGCACACACACACACAAAAAATCAACTCCAAAACACCAGCAAACAATCACAATCCAACACTCTCTCTGCAAATGAATTTTTATGTCGTGGGCATCCCCAAGTTGATATGCTGGCAAACTCAAATCAACACACCACTGACATGGACACACTCCCAGATTTCAACAAGAATGCAAAGAATGAAAAGGAATTAACCAATCTTCACCACAAAAGTGGCTCCAGAAGAAGCTGGGGCCAGGCTTCAGCTGTAAACAGAGGCTGTGGTTTTTTCTTTATTCCTTCCTCTGTCCAAGCCAGGATGGTGGCAGCCTATGCTACAAGAGAGCAGAACAATGATTTTTCTTTAAACTATGATCTTGGCCTGATACAACAATTCCTGATTCCTCCCAGGGACAACCTCTAAAGCTTCCTAGGGGTTTTGAAGCCCTAATACTTCTTGGGGACTTAAACCCTGGACAGGGGTTCTCCCCTGAGGTGGGGAACTCAAATCTCCCCCAGGGACTCAAACCCCCCTTACCAGTAACTCTGTGTGAGGAATTGCATCCCTTGTGAATAATCCCAAGAAAAATAATTCAAATGATGCCTTTACTTACCCCAGGGGTCTTGCCTCAAGTCTCTGAAGGTCGAAAGTTGAGGTTCTCCCTGAAAATTCCTCAGTGCCAGCTGGAGATCTGTCGACCACAGATTCATTGAAGTTCTCGGCAGATCTTCTGGCTGGGTCTCCAATTTACTGCCTCAAAATCTCCGAAATTTCGGAATAAATCTCCTTAACACTCATTTGGTTTAAAGGGAGCATAATTTATTCAAGCCTGAGGTCGCACGAAGGATACTCCAAACCATTTGTGCACACACAATTTTACAAGTGCATATTACAATTTGCCCATTACCACAAAGCCCACCCCCAGTTCCCAGATTCAGTCCTTGTTTTGCCTATTACTTCATCCTTGAGGCAGATGTCTTCTTATCTTCCAACTGTTCTTGCTGGGAAAGCAGTTTTTGCATGCCTTGTTTCTCTGCTAAAACTTCACAGGCACAGTAAAAATTAAAATCATTATTTTGGTGTCACATAGTACAGAAGTCTCTCTCCAGCTTCCTTCCCTTTGCACTCCTGTTCCTCCAGAACCACCCTGATAATGGACCTCCGTGTGTTGGACATGGTGGCTGTCACCTTGAAGCGGCCAACACTCACCTGGACGGGCTCCTGGCAGGTGTCCAGGGTGACGTGGTTGCCCACAGTGGTCTCATCAGAGGTGGGGACAGTCCCCATCTGGGACATGCGGGTGTAGGTGTCCTCCAACCTGCCCAGGTGAGCTTTGAGCAGGGACAGCTCCAGGCCCAGCTCCATAGGAAACCGGTTGTAGTCCAGGGGGTTGGAGAAGAAGATGGCCACGGTGAAGGTCATGGCCTCATAGACCAGGACTCCCACACAGCCACGGAATGAGGGGCTGGAGAACCGGCAGGTGTCGGAGGAGCCGGGGGGCACAGAAGGCCTGGGGGGGAAGGAGCTGTGCCCGCTGTAGAAGTAGGTCCTGGAGAGGAGAAATGGGGGGGATGTGATCAGGGTAGGATGGTGAGACCACCAGGAGGTTGTGGTGGGGTGGAATAGGTGGAGGAACCAGCAGGAGACTGTCCCCACCACTGGGAGATAATGGTGGGATTACTGGGAGACCAGCAGGAGATGGACCCACCCCTGGGAGATGCTCCCACCAAGGGATGAGGACCCCACCCAAACCTCCCCCCTGCACCCCGAGGGTCCTCCTGTGCCATCCCCTCACCTGGGGTTCTCCAAGGTGACACTCCGGGTGCTGTTAGATATCTGGACCTCCACAGTCCGCTCCAAGAATTCCCACATCCTGGAATGGGACTGGCTGCTCCTCAGGGCCAGAATCTACTCCACTCTAGGGCTTCCTCAGCTCTAGGATCTTGCCCTTGTGGACAGAATTTTCTCAGCTGTGGAGTCTCCTTGATTCTGTAATCTTCTCACCCCAAGGTCTCCTCCTCAGAGTCTCTTTGTTCCAGAAACTTCTTGGATCCAGGATCTTTTCCTTAGCTCTGGGGTCTCCTCGCATTCACAATCTTCTCAGCTCTGGAATCTTGTTCTTGTCTTAATTTCCTGGATCCAGAATCTCTTTGGATCTGGAATCTTCTCAGATTTGGTGTCCCTTTGGATCCAGGGTCTCATCAACACTGAAATCTTCCCCTTGGGTTTGGGATTTCCTCAGTCCTGGGGTCTCCCCTGGATCCAGAGGCTCCACCCCAGCCCCTGACCTTCCTCAGCAGCCCAGTCCTTCCTGTGCCTGTGAGCACCTTCTGGGTCTCCACTGGGATTTGGGAATGCCTGGAGCAGAAAAATCCCTCCCCTGGCTGGAAAAATCCCAAGTTCCAACTTCCTGGTGGAAAAACGGAACTGACTTCCTGGTGGTGAGTCAAGGGCAAAGGCCCCTAGGGCCTGGCACCTTTAGCTGATGGAACTGGTTTAACTGGCTGAACTGACAATAAGTTTATGACTGATCTAACTGGTTTGTCTAACTGAACAAATTTAACTGGCTTATCTAGTTAAACTGGTTTAATTCTCTCACTGCCTTAATTGGTCTAAGTGGTTATAGCAGAGCAGAGGAAGAGCTGAACTGGCTCAAAGCAACCCGGTGGGAAGTGCTGGGGGAACTGGGGAGTTCTGCTGGGGCTCAGGGCTCTGTGAAGGTGGGGGGCTCACTGCTCAGGCCCTGTCCTGCAGCCTCTGCTCCACACTGCAGTGGGGCCACCCCACAGCCCCCTGAGAGCCCCAAAAGGCCACTGACCCACTGTTGTATCTCTCTGGAGAATGTTTTTCCCCCCCGAGACCCCTGGAGCCTGTAACCATGTAGTTTAACCCTTCCTCCCTTTCCTGACCCTATTGGCTGAGGGCCAAGTGCTTTTTCCTGAGCAGGAATCTAGATAAGGCCCTGTTCTTCTTTGTTTGTTCTCTTCCCCCCCTGGAAACCTTCGAGAACAAACATCTTGGACTACATCTGGGGGTTAGAGCCTCTTTTGGAATCTTTTGTCTTATCCCTGAAATATTCCTCCAAAGCCCTCTAGGATCTGAGCTAGCCAAGGGACTTTGGGGGGCTGCAGGGGGTAATATT
>VZUI01027636.1:0-14505 GCA_013401135.1 Cettia cetti
CCAGGCTGTGCCCAGGTGGCCAAGAAGGCCAATGGCATCCTGGCCTGGAGCAGCAATGGTGTGGGCAGCAGGAGCAGAGCAGGGATTGTCCCCTGTGCTGGGCACTGCTGAGGGCACAGCTCGAGTGCTGTGTCCAGTTCTGGGCCCTCAGTGCAAGAAAGACACTGAGGGGCTGGAGTGAGTCCAGAGAAGGGCAACAGAGCTGGGGAAGGGTCTGGAGCAGCTGGAGCTCCTGTGAGGAGCAGGTGAGGGAGCTGGGGGTGTTTAGTCTGGAGAAAAGGAGGCTCAGGGGAGACCTTATCACTCTTGACAGCTGCCTGAAATGAGGCTGTGGCTGTGGGGGTTGGCTTCTTCTCCCAGGTAACCAGTGACAGGACAAGGGGAATTGGCCTCCAGTTGCAACAAAGGAAGTTTATATTGGATATTCAGAAAAATTTCTTCACTGAAAGAATGGTTGAACATTGGAATGGACTGCCCAGGGTCTCTAGTGTCTCTGTCCCTGGAAGAGCTCAGAACACATTTGTATGTGGCACTTTTGTGATATGGTTTAGTGGAATGGTAGTATTAGGTCAAATTTGGATGTGATTTTAGAGGTCTTTTCAAACTTCAGTGATTCTAAGATTCTGTGATCTTTGGCAGTCAACAGGTTAATGCTGTCAATGATCCTTTGCTACAACTGCAAATAGCACTGGCTTGGGCTGCAGGGGAAACAGCCTATGCTGCATCATGTATATAACCTCAAAGACTGAGTGTTGGCATTACTAGAAAAATCTAGATTATTCTCTTGTGCAAATAAGAGTCAGATTTGGTACCTGGAATTAGATTATTGAGGCTGCCAAGACAGCCTTCAAATATTTGAAAATATAAATTACAAAATTTTTCCAGGGTGACTGGGGAATTCTCCCTGGATGTCCTCTGTGAGTTTTTTTAGGTGAAGAAAATTTTAAATCTTGGATTTTGCAAAATGTTGTTTCTACTGTATGATTGCACTTTGTCCTGACCTCAGAACTCAAAACTCTTATGTTGCTAGGGCCTTGTTAAGGTCGTAGTAGCCATAATGATCAAAATTCATGTTCTGTTTGAGCTTTCTTATGCTTGGAAGCTGCTCCCAGATGTCATTACTTAATGACTTTTTGTGGAGGTCTCAGGAGTGGTTTTCAGCTAGATTTATTTTTGGATGAAGACAATATTTTTTTTTAGAAGTATCTTTGATGAAATAAATGATGGAAAGGAACTGAAAAGCTGTAATTCAGTCAAGATATTCACTTATGGCAGAGGCTGTGATAGCAACTTGATGGAATTAAGGTTTTTCTGTTCAGTGCAGAAACAGGTATTTTCATGTCAAGCACACAAATAAATTATTATTATATTTTATTAGTAATGAAAATATTTCTATTTTTATGTTCAAACAAATACAATATAGAAAATAATTTGTTTCTAAATACAGATGACAAAAATAACATTCTCTTAATTCAGACATGGAATGCATAGTTTTATTGTTGATGTAATTTTGGTTTTGTTTTAGTGGTTTTGGCAGTACATCTGAAAATGGAATATTATGGAGAAAATTAAAATCAGCTATCCTTTAAAACTTTATTTATAATGGCAGGACACAAATAACTATTGTGATCAGAGGAATGAAGTTTCTGTATCAGAGATGATTTAGCTGGAAACATTTGACCCATCTTTGTTAAGGAGAGAAGGAGCAAAGCTCTGGCTAGCTGCCATTGCTGGAACATTTTGTGGTGGTTGTGCTCCCCCACTGCTCCAGGGAAAGTTGTGACTTCCAAATTCTTTTCTGTGCTGCCACAGAGTCTTTTTATTTAAAGCACACCTGGGCCAGGGAGCTCTCCCTGTCCCAATGTATGCATACTAGTCAAATTATTCTAGGGACAAGCTCTGCAGACACGGGGCTGCTGGCGCAGCTGGAGTGCTGGGCTGGGAGTGCAGGAAGGGCTGCTCCTCACCAGGGCCCATGCCCCCTCTCAGCTTGCTCTCCAGTGCCTTCCTTGGGTGGCCAGCACTCTGGTGTGGAAAAAATGCCTCTTTCCTGCACTTCAGCAAGTTGCTGCCCGTAGGGTTTGTCTGCCTTGTGCATGCACTGTCAATCCAGCTATAAAATTACTTCTGGCATGATTCCTCTGTTACAGTAGATACTCACTGGTTTGGATCTTTTTATAAGCAGCTCTTTGCTCCATCTCCTAGCCTTAAATGATCAACCATTGGGTTTGGCTTGCAAGTCCCCAGACAAATGTTTTAAAATACAGAGGGGAAAAAGCACAGGGGCCCACCCTATAATCAGGAATGGATTGAAGAGCAGATCCAATTCAGATTTTTTAATGGTAACTTTTTACTTAATAAAGGTTCACCAGAGCCAACGGTTAGTGAATTCCTTAGATGAAATCTTGTATTAACCAGTAGATTGATAAACAAGAATAAATCAACAAATAGTAAAGTAGCTATGGATTACATATAATTATTACTGTCAGAATGCTAAATTTCTTCAGTTAGTCCATTGATTTGCCTTTTCATGTCAGCAAGTTTCTCCATTTATTCTGTTGCCTCTTGTTTTCTATCTCATATGCTAGATAATCTTAACAATGTGGATAATTGCTTTTAATTTTGATAGATAGTAGATTATGTCAATATGCTGCATATGGAAAAAAATTACTTCTTTATCTTGCATGCTCTCTGACCAAATAGATTTTGAGTGGAGGGGTCAGCTAGCTTGTACCCAGCAGGACTACTGGTACTATTGATGCCGCCTTGAAATTATATCCACCAAAGAATAGTCACATTCACAGCTGCTCATCAGAACATTGTGAGTAACTGAAATCCTTTCCCTTTATTACACTGGATGGATGAGAGAGCTGCTGCTAGAAACCTCCTGAAGTTGTGGTCCAATTAGATGAATTTTGGAAAGAACACACTTATTCTCAGTTGCATCCTACCAACAGATGGCTAGACAGTCTCTGTGGATTTGGCAGGGAAGGCCCACTCTTGTGGCTGTGTCTGGACTAGCTCCTATATGGAAAGAACAGTGCCAAAACTTAGATTTTGTTGATTCTGCAGTTGTTCCAATACTTAAACAGAGCTGGTTTTAAAACTGAGCTGCTGACCTGTCAACCTCCATTTTGTGCCTGGCATGTCATGGAACAGATTCTGCCAGAAGTTGTGCTTGGAGGCCCATGGAGCACAGGGAGGTGATTTGAGACACCAGCACAGCTTCACCAGGGTCAAGCTCTGCCTGACCAACCCAGTGGCCTTCTGTGGCGAACTGACTGCATCAGGGGACAGGGGAAGGGGTGGGGATGTCCTGGGCTTCTGTAAAGCCTTGGACATGGTTCCTCACAGCATCCTACTTTATAAAGTGGAGAGAGATGGATTTGAGAAGTGGACTGTAGGATGGAAAAGAAATTGTTTGGATTGTCATATCCAGAGGGTCGTGGTCAAGGACTCAGAGTCCCAGTGGACATCAGTGACAAGTGGTGCCCTCAGGGGTCTGTACTGATACTAATATTATAAATAATTAATATAAATAATAACAATAAATATTAAGAAATAACCAGACTTATTTAATATCTTCATCAGTAATGAAGACAAAGGAATCAAGTGCACCCTCAGCAAATTTGCAGGGGATCCCAAGCTGAGAGGTGCTGGACACACCTGAAGGATGGGATTTGAGCCAGAGGGACCTGGACAAGCTGTTAAAGTGGGAATCTCAAGAGCTGTAACAGTGTGAGATGTCTGTACCTACCTGGGTTAGGGCACCCCATTATGAACACAGTCTGGGAGATGAAGAGATAGAGAGCAGCCCTGCTGAGAAGGACTTGGTGGTGATGGTGGATGAAAAGATGGACATGACCCAACAATAAGAGCTTGAAGCCCAGAAAGCAAATAAGTAGTAAGTATGACACGGATTACTTTTAATTTTTCCTGGTGGAATGAAAAATTTCTTTAGTTAATCCTTTGGTTTTTCAAAATACAGTTAATCCTTGGCTGTATCAAAAACTGTAGCCAGAGGATCATGGGACATGGTTTTGCCTCTCTATTCCTCTCTGGTGAGATCTCACCTGGAGTCCTGCATCCAGCTCTAGGGTTCTCAGCGCAGAAAAGACACAGACATATTGAAGGACCACAAAAATGATTAAAGGGCTGAAACACCTTCCATGAAGGCATGCCTAGATTTGGATTTGTTCAGCCTGGAGAAGAGAGGGCTCCAGAGAGATCTTTTGAAGTCTTCCAGTACTTTCAAGGGGCTTGTAAGAAAGACAAGGACAGATTTTTTAGCAGGGCTGTTGTGATGGGACAAGGAGTAATGGTTTTAAACTAAAAGAAGGTAGATGGATTCTCAATGTAAGGAAGAGATTTATTACAATGAAGGTGGTAAAACACTGGAATAAGTTGCCGAGAGAGGTGACCCATTCCTGGAAATATTTAAAGTAAAGCTGGATGGGGCTCTAAGCAACCCAATTTACTTGAAGATGTCCTGGGTAATTTTTGGACTATTTGGACTAGATTACTTTAAAAGTCACTTCCACCCCAAACTATGACTCTGCAATAGGAGAGAGGGTTCAGAGATGTTCTGTGTTGAGCATTGGACTAGTCAGATCCATAACCCACACGGAGCCCCACTCTGACCCAGATAATTCCCCTTCCTCACAATAAGGTGAAAAATAAGCACTGGTGTAGAGAGAGGAAATCCCACTCCACACAGAAAATCTTCCTTATATGACAAACAGAGGACTGCCCACTGGTGGAATATCAGGATTAAAACTAAGTCATGTCATAAATAATTCAAGCAATTCTATCAGTCTTTGTGCCCATAAAACTGTTATTCATTGTGTGAATTTTATAAATTCTAGCTCACTTTTAAGACTATTTTCTGCAAGAGAAGACATGCAAACAGTATTGTTGAGAGATATATTTTTGGTGCTGGTTGAATGACAAATTGTGTTATCTCCAAAGAATTTTGATATATTCACCTTAAAAATGAGAGGGGATATATTTTTTGTAAATTGAAAACTTGTTTCCAAACAATATACAAGGAATAATTTATTTAAGTAGTTATTTTACTGCTTGACCAAAAATAAATACATGAAAAAAGCCAGGTTTTTTGTATGGTGGTATTATGTAGCACAGCAGAGTCAAAAGGCAAGTAGAATTATATTTGATATATTGTACAGTTTGGTTAAGTAAATTGATATCAGTAAGGCTCCTCTCACTTCCCATTTGCATGAATACAGAGGATTTTTCTTATTCAGGTAAGCTTGAGGCACACAGTGCCATGGTTGCCTTTTTCATTTTCATTTTGAATATCTACATTCCCTCTTTTATGCTTACTTTTTGAAATCCCTTGGTTCCCTTGCAGCTCACAGATGGGCACAAAGCACCTTGGCTTTCCACCTCCTGCTCTGCTATTGCTTAAGTACTTACTCTCCTTGCATCCTAATTAACAAGGATATCACTGACATAGGTAAAGTTTCTTTTGCATTAAACGGTGTGTGTTACTAGATGTAAACTGTTGAATATTCTTAAAACTGTCATGCTAGTGAAAAGCTTACTGCCTCTCTCTCCTGGTGGAGTTGTTAGGCCCCCATCAAATCGATCTAGGTAGCTGACATGACTCAGAGTGCTTTGGCAGATACAAAGGGAGTTGGGAAGCATTAGACTCCTTAGATGGCAGATACAAGAGAGGAGGAAAAACTGATAGCAAAGGGATTAATGGTAACCTGAGGTTTACCACCCTCCAGCTTGAGTGCTCTAAAAAACAAATTTCACAGGGCACTGAGGTGCTATTGGGGGAAATTAGCAAATTGCTGGTAGTAGGGCTGAGTTTAAAACCTTGGATCCACCATGAGGCAGCCTTGGCTGTGCTTTTTCAACCATTTGTGCACATTTATAAACCCTTGGGGAGGCTTGTAGCTCCTATAATTTTTTAGCAGCCATCATGAAAAAAATTCAGTTGTTAGAAGCTATAGGGAAAGACAGAAAACAGAGTCTTTATTGTTGTCAGTTTAAGATAATTTGCTATCACTTCTATATATAAGTTTCTATATAAGTTATGGAAGTGATACATAGTAATTTTTAAAATGTTATGGATTTGGAGGAAGTCAAGACATTCATTTAAAACAGGGGCAGACAAAACATGCAAAACATGTAGAGAGTGTATCTGAAGAGGCAGGAGAACTGCAAAAAATTAACCATGGGAGGATGTTTTTTTTTCTTCCTCCATCCATTCATGAATTTGCTTTTTTTCCTTCTAAAGGCTCAATATTTCCTCTTTTTCTCTCTTCCCCCAGAGCCAGGTCTTCTTTTAGGTGCAGTTTCTGTTTATAACCAGTTGCCATTAACATGCTATAAGGACAGAAATATAGGTTTTGTATGAAGTCTGTCTAGCTTCTGCAATAAAGACCTGGTTGAAAATAGATTTCCTGAAGGGAAAAATCCTATTTAAACAATCTTATTTTTTCTGACAAGACAATGCTCTTTTTCCCTTTTTCACTCCCCAATTGATTTGATACCTCTTTTTTTTACTTCTCAACTGTCTGAGTTTCATGAGCTTGACATAGCATTAAAAGCATTTGTGCTTTGTCTACAAGAATAAACATCAGCAGAATTGCCAGGAATGGTCCTGTAATAAATTGCCATTAAGTACAGCTGCACCTTTCTGGATGTGGGAGGGAGGATGGTCATGGCTCTTTTCTGAGCTGAGGACAAGCCCACTTGCTCGTGCAGAAGCAAGATGAGGGACCAGATTTGCTCAGCTGTGTTTATCTTCCCGCCTACACATGTGCCCATACGAGCATCCCACCAGCTGAATGTCAGGCTAATCAAAACAACATAAAGCCATCTGAATCCCAACCAGCTGCAACCAGGCTTGTCATGCCTCTACCATTATTATTGTTGTTTCAATTTATTAAGTTAGCCTCTGCTGATGGCCCTAATTGCAAATGCTTTTCCTTCATCTCCTCTGAAGCTCCCGTGTCCAGGGGCCGTCCTGCATGTGACAGGTCTGCAATCCCACCCCAGTGTCCTCTGCAGCCCCACTCTGGGACCTAGGGATCTGAAGGCAGTGTGTTCCCATTATTCCTCCTGCCACTGGGGTCTTTGAGCTGCAAATGAATTCAAGAGCCTTCCCGGAAACAGAAAGGCTTTTGGGCAGATCAAAAATAAAACATACCATATGGTGCTGTGAGCTCACTGTGACTGCATTGGTGGCTTTACTGAAATTTCTATGCCTTTTATAACCATTGTCTGTCTCCAGCTGGGGTGACAGAGGGGTTTTATCCATTTCTCACAACCCTGCAGATATTTGCTGTTGTAGGACCCTCCACCTGACTCATGGGCATTTCTCAAGCAGAGTCATTCCAATGGGCTGCTGGTGGATTCTCTCAATACTGTAAAAAAAAGTGATTTTGCTTGATACAGTCTGTTGACTTTTGTTGGATTATCTGGACCTGTGGACTTTGGAGGTAATGGTATGACTCTTCCTCTCACTGTGAGCAACTGAGAGCACAGTTTAGGGGTTTGAGTGCAGAGACCAATGCTATGCATGCTCCAAAACTCATGCCAGCTTTTTGAAAAGTTCGTTCACAGAGGATAAAGAGGGTAAAAAGTGAAAGGTAAGGCATGCTGAAATTGGAACTAGGTGATACACAAAGCACCTAAACCAGAACCTGTGAAGGTCTCTCCCTCAGGCAGGGCTGCTATGAGCATCATGTGGTCTGTCTGTTGGTCTCACAATGTGGGAAAGGAGATGTTGGTCCTGCTCTTTGGTCCACCATACCCTGCAGTCTCTGCTCCTGCTTTTGACAGAAAGGAGACTAGTGTGAATGTGGGAAACCTCACCCTTTTGGTGATTCCAAGTATGAGAGGTGCTGCTTCCTCATGCCATCTCTGCCACTATGCAGGCAGTGGCTGCTCAGGGGTGTTGGTGAGGGAGAAGCTCAACATGATCCAGCAAAGTGTGATTGCAGGTCAGAAAGCCAGCTGTGTGCTGGGCTACCTCCAAAGCAGCACTGGCCAGCAGATTGAGGGAGGGGATTCTGTCCTTCTGTGCTGCTCTGCTGAGACCCCACTTGGAGTGCTGCATCCAGATCTGGGCTTCCCAATGTAAGAATTACATGGACCTGTTTGAGAAGATCCTGAAGAGGCTGGAAGATTAATCTGAAGGCCAAAGAACCTTTCCTATGAAGGCAGGATGAGAGAGCCTGTACAGTCTGGGGAAGAGAAAGCTCTGTAGAGACCTTATAGCACCTTCCAGTATATGAAAAGAGCCTATAAGAGAGCTGGAGAAGTACTTTTTACTAGGTCAAAAGGGAATGGTTTCAAACTAAAAGAGGGTAGGTTTATGTTAGATGTTAAGAAGAAATTCTTTACTGTGAGGGTGGTGAGGCACAGGAACATGTTTTCCAGGGAAGTTGTCAGTCTCCATCCCTGAAAGTGTTCAACACCAGGTTGGATGGGGCCAACCCATATCATTTTATGATTCCTAGAGGAAAGGAGAAACACGTGTAGCAAAAATGGAAGTTAATGTCTAGCACAGCTATTGGCACAGGTTGCAGCATTTTCCCTCTCTTCCACATCTGTCCATAATCCTTTCCCACCCATTTCCCACTGTCAAAATCCCAGCTGGTGCTGTGAACAGACCTCAACCATTACCCCATGAGGGTGACATTATGCCTAATGCTTCCTTGTCCCTAAAGACTTAGGCATAAAATGTCACTGAAGGAAAGCTCTTTGCACTGCATGCGTTTCCCCTGTATAATCCAGTACCACTCCAGCATGTGGGACTATTCTCATCAAGGGCCAGGTCTTCTCATTTGCAGAACCTGTATAAGAAGTGAGACACTATAGTAAAGAATAATTTGCTCCCCCTAGTCTGGTTTCATGCTGTACTATAATAACAGTGCTTCCTCAGTGTTACTCTTCGTGCAAGGTTAATTGGTGTATATAAAGCAAGCATGAGGATCATTCACTTATAAGCACACATGGGAACTTGCTAATTTCCCTGAAGGTTTGGCCAGCTTTCATCTGTATGCTCCTGGTTTGAATCTGATTTTTATTTCAGACACATGCCTCAAAACACTCTGGATGCTGCCTAGAAACCTGGTTTTAATGAAAACAACCATCTATACTTCTTATTCTGAAGAGATCTGCTGGAAACTTTTTGTCCTCTTCTCATGATTTGTAAGAATCTTCAAAAATATTTTTTTAAATGTTGTTTTTCAGATTTAAAAATCCTATGACATAACTATCATGTGAGTGGATCTGTTGAAACATTTCCTTTTCCACCCCCTTTCCTTTTCCATTTTACATGGGTGGTATTAGCACTGTGTGGTTCTGGCCCTACCAGTGTGTCCCATTCTCTGAAGGTGCCCTGCCTCCACAGTGTCCTATGGCTCTACTGAGGTTGGTGATGGGCTTTACCTCCAGCAGCTCTTTAGGAGAAGTCTTAAATTGGCAGGTAAGGCAGGACCTCAAAACTGCTTTTGTGACCTGCCTCTGAGACATTTTTGAGGTAAGCCCTCATCTGTGGCCACACCAGGGCTTATTCAAGTCACCATGCAATAAAACTACTACCGAAAGTCCCACTCTCTTTGATGGACTTGGATTGCTCTTTCATTTGTAGGTCTGGGTCCAGAAATGCAAATTGTCTCTTCCCTGCCACTGGTCCTGAGGTAGGGTTGGAACTCTGCTGTCCTCTTCTTGTCTGCTCTAGGTGGAGAGCAAAACTCACTCTTGTCTTTTTGCTGGTTGTGCAGTCTGCTGTCCTCAACAGAAGCCTCAGCCCCTATTGCCTGTATCAAGCTCTGTGGAGGCTGAAAATCAGCAGGGATTTTCCCTACAGGATAGGAGATGGTACATCCCATTGTCTGTGGATTCAGCTAGCTGCTGAGATTCAAACCTGTATTTCAAAGGTATGCTTCGATGTGCTTAGCTTATTTTTGTTCTTTCTCTGATCCTTTAAAAATACTTATTCTCTAGCTATATATAGCAGAGCATAGTCTCCATAGTCAGATCAGACAAACTGTGGAGAATGTTTGCCCTTGGGTTATTTATGGAGCTCTTTAGCAGCACTGTCCCCTTGCCCTTTTTTGTACAAAGCTAGGGCATGCTGGGCTGAAAACTTGACCTTATTATCTGGGTATGCAGACTGTCCATTCAGAATCCCTTTTTTTAAACAAAACTTGTGCCCCAAAATGAAAAATCATCTTTGCACCTACAAATGTATCAGTTCCCTGTGCCTGGCTGAGTTGGTGTGATACATGCATACATAGTTCAGGGTTTTTTCGTTAAATCTTGTAATAGTTGCACATATTCTCCATAAATGTCAATAGACTTCTGCTTCATGATCTCCTCTGAGCCAGAGAGCTGTTAGGATTGTCAAACAATTTGGGTCTGTAACCTCTTGGGTTGTGAAGCCCATGTGAGCATTCAATATGCAATACATTTATAAAACATGGCTACAGGAGTTTTATAATTAATCCAAATAATGTATTTTCATTAAAGCTTAATGCTAACATAGATATCTTGTAATTGAGTAAAATGAATAGTTTTTCTTCATTAAAATATCCACATACTCTGAATAGTCTATAATTTTCCCATGTGTCTTCCCAGATGGATGGAATTTGAAATACTTCCTTCTTGTCTGCTAGCCTTTCCTTTTTTTTCTCAGTTTCTACAGCATGCATCCTTAATACTTGCTGTTAACAATCTTCTAGTTCCTTAAAATAGCAAAGATCAATAGATACAGCATGACATCAAATTTCATATAGAATTACAAGACCTTAGCTGCACTGAACTTCATTCTGTCATTCTCGCTGTATATTATTCAAAGAGAAATGTCAAAATTTTCATTTACTTGAGAAGGTCTTCAGTACATGGGAGAAAAAACCTTGAGGGAAATGTGGTTACTCCAAGTGTTACGTCAAACTTGATAATTTTTACACAAGTCCTTTATTAAAAAGAGCTTTTTATTTTTTGGAGTAGTGATCTACTCCGAATGGGAGTGTAGGCTCTTTACATACACAATGTCGATACATCCTTTTCCGAAACATTGGGTCAAAAGTTATATCACATATTGTTAGAAGTATCAAGTACCATGGAAAGACATAGATATCCCAGAAAATTTAAAATAAGTATTAAATACAAACAGCAGGTAAAGCAAACAAGCCTGTTAGACAGAAAATAGCTTCGGCAAACTTTTATCGAGACACAATTGAATCTTCTTAGACAAGATAGTGCAGAGCTCCCCACAACCATTGGTATCTACCCTAGGAACTGGAGGGCTCATCAACACTCCTGGCAACTGCAAAGATAGCTACTTGGACATCAACAGCATTCTGCATAATAAATAGATGACATTAATTCTTGGTGTGACTCCAACTGAGATCATTGATGTTATACCACTGATGCATATGGACAGATTGTGTTAATAGTTACTGACTAAGTAGCAGAATAGTGAAAATTACATCCCACAGCAGGGAAATCCAGTCAGTGGAACACGGCTAGGAATTGGTGCTGAATGAGGTGGGGCTTGTAGAAAGGTGGAAAGAATGGGACAAGAGAAAAAGAAAAAAAAAAAAAATCCTGTTTTGCATTGAGAGAATGGTGTTCATGCATATTCCATTTCTTCTAGGGTGTTCTGTAGGGTCAGTATAAAGAAAACATGCCCAGAGGCCCTTTTAAGATGGATTTCTCTTCCTTACTGCCAGCTTTAATCTCTCCCTTCTTCAAAACCTGGTACTGTAGGCAGTGCATCTGGAGCAGCATGTGTGTCAGAAATACATGGGATAATTTTTCTGTAATATATGCTCATTGGGTTTATACTACTCTTTGGTGTCTGTGGTGCTGGGGCTCTCTGAGGGCCCTAGGACCTCTCTTGGGCAATTACTTCTTGCAGAGATTAATTAATTCAGCCTCATGGGTAGGTGGATTTACATCACGGTGGTCCATGTTAGGCTGACCCTTAGCTTTCCTCAATGTATCTCCTGCATGCAGCATCCTCCAGGTGGTCTGTATTTCCCCTTTTTAGGTCCTCCACCTTCTCCCTGTGGAGACAGCCCACTGTTGGGAATTTAGGATAGAATTCCCTTCAGCATCCGGAGGCTGCTTGAGAGGAAATGAAAGCAAAAGTTGTTTTTTTTCTAGTGAGATATTAAGTCAGGTGTTATTTGCAGTACTGGAAACATGTAAAATAAAATGTAAACTGTAATTTCAATCTTAGCCTAGATAATAAACATCTTCCCACTCCTTAATACTTTCCTCAGAGATGCCTTAGATGGCTCCCAGCTCCTGCAGGTGGGGTCCAGACTGCCCACCGTGGTGCTCCTTTTCTGCCTTCAGAGCCATCCTGGAAAGCTGTCACCAGGAATGGAACAGAAGAGCCTTCTCCAGCTCCTCCTTTCCTCCCCTTGGCCTCCACCTGCTGCTGAAGTGCACCCAAGGCGCATGTGACTTCTGTGTGCAGCCATCATCTCCATGATAATTATCATTCAGAGGTCTTTCTGGTATTTTCTTTACCTCTCATCTGGTCCCTGTTTCCTCCCAGGAGGTTTCCATGTGCATCTCCAGCCACTCCTCCCTGCCCAGACCAGGCATGTGTTGAAGCTTATGGGTGCTGGTAATGTGTGTGTCCCTGGGAAGCCCCCATATGTCACCTCAATGGCACAGGTATGGGCGGGACATGAGGGTGTAATTCACCTATCTGCATCTCCACTCCATCTACACACTCTCAAAGAATTTTCTGTCACAGAAACATACAGGATTTAAAGCTGAGTCAATGTGATCATTCAGAGAGATTTTCTGTTATTACAATTTGGGTTCTTAGACATGGTCATGTTATGTTTAAATCAAGTTGACACATATGAGGAAACTAAGTAATTATTTATGATTCTGCCAGCAGTGGCTTTCCTTACTACACACAAAGTGCTTCTTTATAGAAGATTAAAGCACATTGTTTCTGGTTAAGAAGCCCTTCGCTATTCACTGAACATCATTACCAAATCTTGAAATAGTTGTATTTGTAGAGACTTGAAATGTCTAATTTCAGTACAATAAGCAGATCCGTACTTCTCACCAGCATGCCTAAAACAACATGCTCACAAGTTAGAAAATGAATTACATATTGCTTTTACATAGTTCCTTTAGCAAATTTCATAGGAAATGATCAGATTTAAAGTGGGTCAGTGCAAAACTCTGACCAGAATTCATATATTCTCTCCCTGGGTCTGTTTCCTTTTCTTACTTTACCTAGCTTTTATCTTGTACCTGTAAGTATAGAAGTTTCTTTGTAAGAGTTTTGTAGGCATAACTAACTAAATTTTATCTTGTATTTGGATTTTCAAGGTTAAACATAGCAGAGAGACATTAAGGATTATGGAGGGAATCCCAGTGTGTATGGCGTCTCATTGGCTTTCAGGGTCTGTGTTGCTTTAAGGCCAATTTAAACAACCAGAAAACTCAGTCATTCTCATTCAGTTTTGGTCTACTTGTACTTTTATTGACTAGGTAAGTGTAGCATGCAGCAAAATGGAATTATATTAAGATGAAAGAATGCACAAAAATATTCCTAAATTATTTACATAATTTAAGTCACCAGAATTGAACTAGATCTCTTAAAAGGGCAAACATTTGCCTAAATGTAGATATAGTTTTGTTCTAGAATGTGTGAAATGCTGTGAGATTAATTTTGCTCATGGCATTTTGGTCTTTCTACTTCTAGCAGCAACCAAAACAGAAAGTGCAGAGACAGAAAAACTGGTTGATCAGATGAATTCAGTGGCATGTGGAAAATACAGTGCACTACAGCTGCTATGCAGAAAAAGAAAGGAACACAGAAAACAAAAAGGATTAGAAAGGAAATCTTTTTTGTGGGAGAAAACCCTGCCTAGCCAGACCAAATTTATAGTCTTTTTACTGTCCCACCATGCAGGTAGCAAACTCTGGCCTAGCAGGGACTGGCATGCTTGAGGGCATAGAAACTGCCACACGGCAGTCAGATAAATTGACTTAACCTGTGTAAAACTCATACAGAAGAGCTTGAAAACCACATCATATTGCTTGGTCGGTAGTCATTGGTCAGGCACATTGGATTCTCTGGACAGCAAAACTCCCCCTGTTCTGAGGGGATGCATTGAAAACTGGCAAAGGCTCCAGCATTTCCAATTCAACTTTTTCTCCCTGGTCCTAGGAAAAATAGAAAGATACATACAAGGCAATACCTATAATTTCCTGGACCAGCTTGGGCCCATGGGAATCTCATGCAATTTAATGAAACCAAGGGCAAGTTTCTGCTCCTGGGCTGGGTCAGTAGATGATATCAGCACAGGCCAAGGATGGGCAGATCCAGAGCAGCCCTGCCCAGAAAGACTTGGGGGTGCTGCTGGGTGAGAGGCTGGACATGCCCCAGCCATGGGCACTGACAGCCCAGAGAGCCAAACGTGTCCTGGGCTGCATCCAGAGCCCCGTGGGCAGCAGGGGAGGGAGGGGATTCTGCCC
>VZUI01027651.1:0-11447 GCA_013401135.1 Cettia cetti
CAAAATGAATATTTGAATCATGCATAAGCTTATTTAAATATTGTAATACAGAAGTCCTTAAAACAAAGGATCTGAAGTGCTGATCTTGTTGGTATCAGCACCTCGGCCGAAAAGCTTTGTTTCTTTGTCTCCTAATTGTCTATTTTATTTTATTTTTATTAAAATTATAACTTTTACATAAAAGTGAACCGTGTTTTTCACAGGAGCAACACCAACACAATACTCCTGACACCTGAAATCACTGTGGGTGCAGTGCCAGGGCAATTCCTGACACGGGGCCTTTGCATGGCAGCTACAAAGAGCTGGGTCACTATTGAGCCATAAAGATTTTCAACACAAACAGCAAAGCCAGGGGCAGTCTCAGCTCGATTCACAGAGCACATATTGCATAAAAAGGAGGGACAAAAAGCCCAATGATGTCATTTTCCAGAGGGAAACACAACAAAGTTCAACAGATCAGGTCACCTCTAGTGCACTCCTGCACATCCAGCACACTGTTGTACCTGGAAACAACCCAGAGTGCCTCAAACTGATGATTGCCTGCCATCTGCTCTGCTTTCTGACATAAAGAAAACTATGCAAAAAATATTCTGAAACCCCAAATGCAGCCTCTATACCAGCACCAGTAGCTGTTTCTCCACTGCTGTGGCAGGACAGATATGGCTCCAAAATGAACTGCTCTTCACATCACAGCACATTACCTGCCTGCAAAATACCACACTCACCCAAAGGGATTTAATTTGTGGCCCCTAAGGAAATATGTCTAGGGAACCCTCAGAGTAGGAAGATAAAGAATATTACTGTTTGCAGGGTTCAGTTTCTGCTTAGTACTAACACTCTGTCTATACTAGAGACCAGGCAACCCAAAGTAACAAAAACTTCAGCTTTAAAGCCTTGAAATTGCAGAAAACCCTATAAATCTTCACACATATAATTTGTGCCTTAAACAGTAAGATTTCAGGAGGAAAAATTACTTAGGACTGTTGGTGCATCTGATTAACTTCAGCCAACAGAACTACTGCTGCAGTGTGACCACAACTCCACAGCAGCATGATTCTGTATCTGCTGTTCCTGACTGCATTTTATTTCCTGCATTGAGAAAGGTAATCAAAACCCTCTTTATGATCACACACCCCCAAAAAAGAGAGCAACCTTGATTCCCTGAAATGCACCCTGTTTAATTATAGGGACTGCAGACAGACCAAAACCAGCTTGTTTCACACACTTTTGAAAATTCTGTAGAAAGCAGCTTTGCTATTCAGCAGGCTCCTGTCACCATGAATTGATTTTGTGCAGACTTTCTCTTTCTACCTTATTGTTCACTTCCCAGTAACACTTAAAACATCAGTGAGCTGCTACCTGATCCTACTGAGCCCGATAAGTAGATGCAACAATCATTACTAATTATTTAACTGCAGTGTTTTGGTTTCCCAGAAATGCAGCTGGACATAAGACACTGTATTTCAGCTATTGAAAAGAATGCATCCTCTGAGCTTTTTCTGTTGATCAGCACCCTGAACATTAACAGTAAGAGGGGAGATCAACATATTTCATTACTCAGGAAACTCCAGTTTTCATTCCTTGGAAAGAATCCAAACAGAGAGAATGTTTAAATCTTTAAAAGATCCATCCTGAACCTTATAGGTAAGATGTGTCCTAATCCCCAAGGCAAACCTCCCATCCATCTTAAATTCCAAAACAGAACTCAGATTTCCAAATGGATTTATGACTTAACTACTAAAGATTTAGAGCACACTACCAGAACAACAAAACTAAGCAGCTAAGGTTACTAAAGCTACAGTATTTCATAAATAAGAGATGGGTGCTCTCAAATAACCTGACTGTTCCCATTATCAAGCTTATGGATTCATAATTCTGCCTGGAGGGATACTAATTGAAAAAAAAAAAAAAAAAAAAAAAAGGGTGGGGGTGGGAAATGGGATCTAACAACTTCTGCTAGTATCCAAACATGAACAGCAGCATCCCATGCCTTAGAGACTCAACTGTTCATTTTGGTAGGGCAACAATGTTCTGGAAGGTATTTTGTGGGGATATATATTTTCTGGGGGGTGCTATTGTTTTTTTTCCTAGTTTTTTAAAAAAATCTTTTCTCTTTACTTCAGCATCTCCAGCCTGACTTGGATAATTTGAGCATGCACACTCCTGAGCAGGACATGAAAAATCCCATAAGGTTTCATCTCTATTAAAATGAAAGAACAAACTAATAATCCAATTGTCCAAAAAATATATGAAAGCTGTAACAGAAGAGAGTCTGTTCTATTATCGATGTGGCCTGGAATATCTGTCACACTCCAGACAGAAGCCAGCCTTCAACAGCCACATGACAAATCCCTGAACACACCAGTGAGGGATGACAGGCCATTAGTGACATCAGCATGAGCAAGGTTCTATGGAACAATCAAATCAGAATTTTAAGTGAATCACCTTTAAAAGACAAAAAAAAAAAAACAAAAAAAACAAACAAACAAAAAAAAAAAACAAAAACAAAAAACCCCACCAAAAAAAACAAAACCAAAAAAAACCACAAAAACCCCCACCAAAAAAACAAAAACCAAACCAAAAAACCACAAAAAAAAACCCAAAACAAAACAAAAAAACAAACCAAAAAAAAAAAACCAAAAAAAAACCCAACAAAAAAACCCAACCCCAAACCCATTAAAAAAAAAACAACTCACAGAAAAAGGTATTAACCCTGGAGGGCTGCAGCCCTGGAGTTTAGCCCCAGATAGCCCAAGAACACAAAATCCTTGGACAAGCAGAAACATTCCCAGTCCCTGGGCAAAGGCACTGGATCTAAGAGTTTGCTCCACCAGTGGTTTCTCCCACACCATCCCATCCAAGTGCTCAACTACACATCAAATGTCTACATGGATTTGACTGCAGAAAAGTCTTCCAGACATTTTTCAATGCCAGGGAAAAAAAAAAAAAAAAACCAAACAAAAAAAACCCCAACAAACCAACAAAACCAAAATAAAGTTTTGAATTCACCTTTCACACTAGAATTTCTTTGCTATTTGCTCATCTTTATCCCACTACAAATCTGAGGTTCAATACCTCAGGGTATTTACCTGAGGGTAAACTGGTTAAATCACTTTGACTTCAAAGTATCTACTTTAATTCTGATTTAAATAATTTGTTCTGATCTTGCATTGTATTTGCACTTTCTAGAACTTTTCCTGAAAAAGAAATACAGATTCCTACTGGCTGGAATTTGAGGGAGGTATTCTTGTTTTTGGTTAGGAAGCTACTCTATAAACGTTTTTTTATTTTACTATTTGTAAGTTTCTTACATTAGTATCTTATTTTTCTCTTCAGTATTTAACGATACATTTTTTAGTGAATATTTCATATTCATTAGCTGCAAAATACTTTATAAATAGGGCAAAAGAACTTGTGTAAATAATAAGGTAAAAGTAATAAAAAATGTATTTTTAAACTGAAATCAAATAGTTCTAAATTAAACAAGCTCATTACAGGTCACATTACCCATAGTTGGTGAATTTGGTTGTATATATCCCTGAAGTTTTTGTTGGGACAGAAGTGATTTTCATACCTTCTTGTTATTAACAGATCAAAAGAAGAAAAAGCTTTGCAGCTTTTGTAGTTTCTCACCTTTGACTCCACAACTCCCTGAACTAACTCCAAGAAGAACCACAAATGAAGAATGTTTTGTGTCTGCTGGGAAGTGGCTCCTGTCAAACCAGTTCTGTGCTGAGTAAATTCTCTGCAGACACTTCCACCTACTCTGTGGATACACTTTCTTCAAAGTTACAGATGCAAATATATCCTTCTTGAATATTATAATTTAATTAAAAGTTACAACACTGTGAAAAAGGTAAGGCCTGAATCTAGTACTTTCAAATCCAAATTAATTCTCCTTTTAATTTTACATTTTAACCTCTTTTGTTTTCCACAAAAACTTCTTCCCCTGCTCTCCATCCCTTTCTCCACATTGTGTTTCCATCACAGGGACCAGCATTTACTGTGTGCCACCTCACCTTCCCTCCTTTCAGGAAGACTAAAGAATTCCTCCTTATTCATCAAGGCAACGTGGTCCATGAATCATGCCCCAGTCTTTTCTCACATGATGAGCCCCGAGGTCTGTGCACAAACAAGTCCAGGCAGCCCTGTGGCTTTGAGGGTGAGCATTCCTGCTCCTGCTGCCCCCAGGCCAAGTGCACCCTCCTCTCCTCACAGCCCTTCAAGTCCCAGGACGAGCAGGGGAGCAAGCACAAGGAACTCTTTGTGGCAGGCAAGACCATCAGGCCTCTCTGCTGGCACCTGGAACAGGCTCCTGTTACCCACCTCAGTTTTTAGCTGCTTGTTAAAGCCCCAGGTGCTGCACTCCACAGGGCAGTCAGCTTCTTCTCAGGATCTCTACTACCTCTCCATTTTCCACCCACTACGTGTCTCCATTACAGACTAGCCACAGTTCAAGAGATTGTTCAGATCTACCTATTTATTTTTTCTTACTCATTCTAAGTTCCAGCATGAATAAAGTCACACTCCACCCAACCCCATTCTACTACTCTGAAAGCACAGCAAATTGTCACTGAAAGACAGAAAGATAAGGAAATAAAGCATCTGAAAATATTACACAGTAATATCAGGAACCACCAAAAATAAAACATTCCCTGGTTCAGATCTTTGGCCAAAGGTAACTTCAGAGCCTTTCAGGCAGCCTGCCTGAGGACAGCACATCTGTCACTCCCTCAGGAGGAGAAATATTTTGCCACAGAAATGTTGCAACCAACAGCATTTGAGAGGGACCTTAGTCCACAACACCAGAGCAGTACTGTCCAACTGGGTGACACGAACATCCAGCCAAGAACTCTTGGAGAGGCATCACCCTTCCCAGCCTGGTAAATAACAACATGAGTCACTATTTTGAAGTGCTACATTTTGTACATTACACAAACTGGACGTTACAGAAAATCCCACCACACAAGGGGATTTACATTTTTGAACAAAGCCTGTCCAAATGCTTATGTGACATTCTTGAAACAAAGCAATTCCTCTCACCAAACCTCAGCATCAGCAAAAAATGTAATTTCCTCCTCCTTGGGCTCACTTCTAGGAAATACACAAAATGGGAGAGGATGGCCAAGTTATGACCCAGTGAGTCCCATTTTATTGTTGAGGGATTAGCAGCACTCAGGGAATAGCCACTGATGGAGTCTTTGCCAGCTGATTTGAAGGGAACTGAAAAACAACAGGTTTCACCTGCTGATACAGCTCAAAAGGACATGGCCACTATAAAAAACCCCTCCATGAATATAAAACCAGTGTGAGTGTGCAGGTCCTGGAGCCCCACAGGTGATGTGCCACGCAGGCACAAAAGGCAGACAAAATCTCTGTGTTAACTCTCTGAACCAGGCCAGGACTGTGACTATTTCATGACTTCTGAACTTGAGGAAAATCCTTTACATCTGCTGTGCTGCCAGAGCCCAGCATACTCCAGAAGAGCCCAGGCTATTCCAACTGTGCTGCATGCCTTGCAACAGCATTCACTGTTGACATGCACAAGTCTAAGGTACAGAATTACACCTTGGGTTCATCTACTGAGCACCACTCCAAGAGCTGCACGTTATTCCTAAGAATTTAAACAATTTACTAACCTGGCAACAAATCACAGCACAGGGCAAAGAGCTCTCTCTTTCATTAACTGGGAATGACCACGTTATGGGTCAGGGAACACTGCAAAGTGCACATCTCCACACAGGGACAGACAGGCACGGCAGCCCTGCAGTGCCACCAGCCAAGCAGCTCTCCTGAGGTTTACCTTTCAAACCTTCACCTGGTGGAAAAGAGGTGAACTGTCCTATTCCTTGTGTGACTATCCCAAAGGACTTCCCACGAAGGGCTACTGTGGATGTGTGCTCAAACACAAGCAGAAAAGGAATTTCTGTATGGTCTTACCAGCTACCACAGTTTTCCCTTTCCCAATTTCAGCAAAACTAAGTGATGGTGATATTTCTCTTCCTGGCAGTCTTTATCTCACATTCAGACATGAGATGGCCAAACAGGACCTGACAGAAGCTTTCCAATGAATGCAATCTCACAGGAATTTAGATTTTGTGGGCTTTCCCCTGTTTTGTTTACAATTTCTTTGCCACAACATTTTAGTTACTTTATTAGGCCCTGTAACTTTCAACACTACATTACAGCCCAGAGAGCCAATTCTTTTAGGAAAAGGCATAAAGAACCAAGAATAATTTCTCTTTGTTCATACAAGATTTCACTGAGTGGCAAAGCAAAAGGACACAGAGAGCCCATTCCTTACCCAGGGAGACAACAGCAAGCACCTGGCAGACAAAGTGATGCATAGAGAGAGAGAACCAGAGATTCCCCATGTCAATCCAAACCTCACAGCCTGTAAAACCTGAATAAAAACTTATTCTGAGCTTTGAACAAAGACCCAAAAACAGATGAGACTTTTGGGGCCTTTTAAACGAGCTGAGAAGGGAGGAGTCACTAATAAAGGCACCATGGAAGAAACAAGTGCTGTACATCACTTTTCATCATTTGAAGCACTGGCCCTGCAAAAACTTTTGGATATTCAGCCCCTTAAAACACAGGTCCAGCCCTGGCTATACAAAAGCTTTGAAAAAGGTAGGCAGAATTTTTGGGTGTGAAGAACAATTTCCATGATCTTTACTGCTGCATATAAAAATTAGTAATTTCTATTCATTAGCCTGGCCAGAAGAGTTTCCTGATGAGAATAATTTTGGTTAAGGAGCTGCTATACCATTCTGTTGCTTAAAGCCGACCGAATTTCACCCTGAAACTTCTGTTTTACAGTGCTTAACCTTCGCCAAAAGCTAAATAAAGACGTGCCATGTGAAATCTGCATCGACCGAGATGAAAATAAACAAGACAGAAAGCTCAAGAAATCCTCCACGGTTTCAAAAATTAACTGACCTGCAAGAGCCACAACATCCTGCTCTTGCTAGACCACGGCAAGCGGCGTGAAGTCATTTAAACAGAGCAGGGAGGTGTCAGGCTCACAATCTCTAGAGAGCCCCAGACAGCCGCACCACAGCGAGCATTGGCAGCAGGCACCAAAAATCGCTGCTGTTTCCATCCCAAAACACACGGTACGTATTCCACGCTTAAAACACACAACACGGGCTGACGTGCGCCGTGCCGTCTGCCCATTTTTTCTCCAAGGGCGTTTCAGACAATGGAGCAGGGGCTGAGCCCCGGAGGCGCCCGGGGGAGGCGGGAGGGCCCCGGAACACAACAGGTGCTGCTGTTGACAGCCGAGCGGGCCGGGGCTGCCGCTCCCTCCGGGGGCTCCTCCGCTCCGCCCGCCCGCCCCGCCCGACTCACCGAGGCCGCTGATGTCGTGCCGGAGGCCGGCGCGGCTCCGCTCCTCCGCTATCGCCCGCAGCATGTGCCGCAGGGAGCGGTCGGGCTCGCCGTCCGCCTCGCCGTCCCTCCGGGCGCAGGCCATGCCGCTGCCGCCGCCGATGAGCTCATGTCAGGCCGCCGCGGAGGCGGCACCCGGCGCTCCCGACACGGGAATGACCGGCAGCGCTCCCGGCCCCGGCCGCTTCCCCCTCTCGGGACCTTTCCCGGGCGTCGCCGCCGGCCCCTCCCCGGCACACCGCGCCCGCTGCCACCGGCGCTGCCCGGCCGCGCTCCGCCGCTTCCTGCTACTGCGGCCGCCGGGCGGGACCGGCAGCGCCGGGACCCGCCCGGACCCGCCCACAGGGCGGATCTGCCACCCACCGTCATCCCGGGCAAGCCATCCTGCATCCCTGACATCAGCCGGCATCCTGGGAAACCCACCCTGCATCCCTGACAAGCCATCCTGCATTCCCAACAAGCCATCCTGCATCCCTGACATCAGCCGGCATCCTGGGAAACCCATCCTGCATCCCTGACGTCTAGTGACTGTTTCTCCTCAGGCTTTCTGGACGCTTTCTCCCCTACCCTTCCTTCTCACTGTGTCCCACAGATGTGTGTGCTGTCACTGCAGGCAGATGGCTCCTGCCCACCCCACTGATGTCATAGACAAGCTGCTCCTTCTTGCTCTCCTGTTCCCGTGTGTCCCCTGTAGGGACAAAACCCCAACCTAGGGTGTCTGCTGAAGTCTCTACCAAGAGCTGTCACCTCTTCCTTAGCATTAACACCTCTTGTTGTGAAAATCAGGAATTCGTGATCTTAGGGAATAACCCAGCTAGAGCTGCAGAGATTGGATCCCACATCCTCCTGCTGCTGTGGTTGTCCACAGCAGATTCCAACAATGGCCAAAACTGCCGGAGAAATTTATGATTTTCTAAGCCACAGCTGGAGGGCAATACCTCCACCTGCTTGGTTCTCCTGCAAACAATTTGCTCGACATTTTTTGTTTATAATATTTCTTCAGCCCTCCTTAGTTCCTAAGAGTACTGTAAGGCTTAGGCAGACTATTCTTCTCTCTGAAGCCCCATTTGAAAGTTGGCAGGCCTTGCAAGTGGTGGTGAGGAGAAGCAAAAGGATCAGAAGGCTCCAAATGTGAGTTGACAGCATTTGAGAGTTGGGCTTTCTGCTACAGCATAATAAGAAAGAAAAATTTTCAAATACTGCGTGTCCATTCTCCACAATGGAATACATTTACCCCATGTTGCTTATTTCAGTTTCATGTCAGCTTTTGACACCAATAAGTTAACCATCAGACACCCTGTCCAGGCCTTTTGTAAAATGAAAAGGTATTCCTGCCACTTCTTAGCTCCCTACCCTACCTTCTACTTTCTCTGGCTTCTATCAAAAGACACCCATGGACAAAAAATGCAGCTGTTTTCCTTCTTGTAGGCTTCCCTAGCCAAACATATCTCTTAGTAGATCACCTGATCAAAACACACAGGAATAAAGTTTGTTTTCTTAAAGAGACTATTGATTAAGTACTCTTAGGATCAGTTAGAATCCTAGAATGCCTTTGGATGTGTGTTTTATACAGCAGAAAGGTAAATACAAAGGCCTTTGGCTTATAAAAAATATTTAACTGGCTTAATGTTGTGGGTTGTGCCTTTTGCACAGTCACCTTTTCTATGTGAAAGTCATGCAAGTTATTCATATGAGGCTATATTTTTCTTAGTATATTTATTTCAGTAGTAGCTAATAGTGATAGGCTACAGTGTGTGCTGATAAGACCACATGGGATGTGAATATCTAATGGTGAAAATGAGTTTGCAAGTTAGCCAATATGAGCTTCTTGAATGCATCTGAGTGTCTGTCAATGACTGAGTCCTAGATTACACATACCTGACAGTCCTGACCCTGGCAAACCTGTGTGGCTGCTTACAACCTGGCACAGACCAGCATTACTTGAGCACTTCAAGCTCTCTATGTGCATAAACATTGCAGGAACAGACTTTGTAACTCTGAAGCTTTGAAAGTTCTATTCAACCCATTACAAACATGTAAAGTACCCCCATTTTTCTCATGTGTTCCTTTACTGATAAAAAGAAATTCAGATTAATAACAGCTATATGCAGCAAATGAATGTTATATCTAGCTTGAAGGACACAGGGCATGAAATGGAGTTTTTTGAGGAAGAGATTAGGCAATTTAAAAATTCAAATCCTATTTTAGTCTTAAATTGGGATATTGCCATCTTTGGCAGTCTGCTGTTCTGCTGGGGGCTTGCCTATGGGTCAGTGGCCATCCAGGCAGTTTATATGCAAAAAGGAATTCTGCAATCTTTACTTAATTGCCTCCCTAAATGCATCAAAGCATTCTGACTTAGAACATGGCACTTTGGGGCCTCCCATTATAAATTGTGTTAAATTGGCCAGATTGAAAGAGAACTCAAAGTTACTTCTCAAACTGCCTCATGTTCAGCACAGGCCTGATTTTGTTCCCAAGATTAAACAAACATACAAGTTACTGAAAGTTTTATGTCCAGAAAGTTAGGTCTTTTTTCCGGAAAAAAGGTCTTTTTTCCAGCTAAAATAATTCTTTGGAATTAGATCTCTGAATGCACAGCAGAATACTTTAGGTCATGCAATTCTAAAGTTAGAGTTGTTCTGTGTGTTTGGTTTTCTTTTGCTTTTCCCTCTTTCTTTGTACCAGTCTTGTTACCCCTGCTCCTGCTTTCATCTGTTAATTGCCATGGGTTATGCTGAATGGAAGCCAGAAATGCTCAGCCCTGCATTGTAGGAGTAGAAACACATCTGAACTTGCACGTAGAGCTTTCAGCCCAGACTGATCCCTCTCCTCTTCAGCCAAAACCACTGAGCCTTCTGCATCTGAGCCTTTTATCCCAGGTTGTGCCTGTGCTGTTCCTGACAGGATAATTATCTCAGTAGTACTGACATATGAACTGTAGCCTCTGTGATAACAGACTTCTGAGATTTATAAGCCACTTACACAGAATCCATGTCTCATTGTTTTTCATGAGCTGTACTTGTACCCAGAAATCCCTCATCACTTATGAACCCACTCCAAGCTCTTCACCAGCTCAGCAAAACTGAAATCCATGTAGGAACTATTTTTTTCACATAGCTAAGCTCTTGGATAATAGGAAATGGGGCAGTCCCCTTACAAAGGCAAGTTCCTTGCAGGAAAGAAGCCCCTGCCAGGCTAGGTAGGGCTTTTCATTCAGGGCATGGGGCTCTGCTGAAAAAACTGAACTGGCTGGAAGCTGCCTCAGAGAGCAGTGGTGATCAGGACTCTGCACAGGCCCAGTATCTGCTGACAAGTCTGTCCCAGGGAGTGACACAGCACTGCTTTCCATGGAATCTCTCTTGATTTCAGCATATTACTAAATTCCTTGCCATGTTTTCTGATCTGTGTCTTGCCTTTATGTGCCTGTGCTCTTGAGCCTCTGTGTGTGTCACAGGCTTTGAGTTCATAGGCAGCAGCTGCTACAGAAACATTCACCCCCTCTTGGACACAGGATTTCAGAACTGTGAATGTGTAACTCTGCCTGTTAGCTGTGTCCTTTGAGAGGAGAAATCTGGGGCAGGAGAATTGGGTGGTGAGGCCACAGGGCTGGGAGCTGACCTTGTGCCACACTGAGCTGTGGCTGCTGGGAACGTGTGTGTCTGCATCCACTTCAGGAGGTGCTCAAGGCTTGTGCAAGACCTGTTTGTAACCACACAGAACAGGTTGCAGCCTGCCTTAAAGAGAAAGGCAGCAACAGAGGGTATAAAAAATCCACTAAAAATCCCAACAGGCTGTAACAGAGGGTATAAAAAACCACTTCTCCAGAGAAGTGATCAAATCGTGCAAAGTTTATAAAGAATGCAGTGATTAAGTTTGTAGGCTTCATCTTTCTGAGCTTGTAATGCTTTCAGCCTGTCAGTAGCTGACTTCCTTCTCATGGGAAGAATTCTTGGGAGTTCTTCCTTCAAAAATAAATTCATGTAAATAACCATAACATTTCTAAGTTTCTCATAACAACCCTCTCCCAGGTGTTGTTTCTATTATTTAACCAA